>VZUI01038770.1:0-57391 GCA_013401135.1 Cettia cetti | reverse complement strand
GGGGGGGCAGCGGGAAGTTCCTCAGCTTGTAGCGGGGGCTGCAGCGGGAAGTTCCTCAGCTCGCAGCGAGGGTGCAGCGGGCAGTTCCTCCCGCTGGAGCCCGGCCCCCGCTCCCCGCGCTGTTTCCGGCGCGGCCGGGCCCGCAGGGGGCGGTGTTGGAGCGGCGGCGGCTCCCGGGGCTGCCCCGGGCCCGGGCAGCGCTCCCGGCTCCGAGCGGCGGCAGCAGCGAGGCCGCGGGGCAGAGCAGCCGTGTGCGTTTAAAACAACCGGCTGGCGTTTCGCTTTAAATACTGCCAGAGCGCCGGAGAGTTGTAATTATCGGCGTATTTGTAATTACCGGAGTATGGAAGTTTCTTAGCAGACGGGATGTCCTCAGGGTTCAGCCTAGTGGGATAATCAGTAAAAAATTTCTTTGCTGAAAGGGTGGTCAAGCACTGTCAGAGGTTGATTTGGGGAGATTTAAACGGCACTTGGGGCATGGGTGGGTGGTGGGCTTGGCACTGCTGGGTCAGTGATCTTAAAGAGGTCCTTTCCATCCTGAACTACTCTCTGGTTCTGAGTATCCACTGAGGAATTGCACAGTGCAGACCTTGACTGGCCAAGCAAGAGCACCACCCTGGGAGCCCACAGAGACAGCATCAGTTTGCAGCTAATACTGCCCCTCGGCTGTTCAAAGCCTTAGCCAGAAATGAGCTTGAGAGGCCCCTGTCTCTCAACAGAGAAAGGTTTGGGTTGGAATGGACCTTACACATCATCCAGTGCCACCCCTGCCACGGGCAGGGACACCTTCCCCTATGCCAGGCTGCTCCAAGCCTCCTCGAGCCTGGCCTTGGACACTGCCACGGATCCAGGGGCACCCACACCTACTCTGGGCAACCAAATCCTCTGCCCAGCCCTAAAACCCCTCCAATCGACCATGTGTGACCCTCTCTTTAGGTGTCAGCATCACCTCAGAAATTAAGGCACGCCTCTATCTTTCATTAAGGACAATCACAAGTACAACTGTAGATTAAGGGAGAGCAGAGAACAGAACATCAAGAAGAAAACCTCACCAAGTAACCTGGTAGGCAGCAGAAAGGATCCAGCCAGCACAGGAGACATAGAAATCACTGAAATAATTCTTAGATCAGTGCAAATTGCCTGGGCAATAATAACAGCAAGTCTTGAAACATAGGGATGGTGCTGTAAAGAAGTGAATAAAACAGTAGAAAAGAACAGCTGTAAAAAAACTCTAAATAAAGTTGTTTCCATATAAACTAAATAAAAGGGAAGAAAAAAAAACAAGTTTGGCATTCATGTTCAGAATGACAAAAAATTGGTAAACTAAGTGACTTCCTGAGGTCCAAGGAGCTCAGGGAGTGAAAAGGAGAGAAACTTAATACTTCTTACAGGGGAGATTTTCAAACCAAGAAGTCTGAATCATGAGCAAGGTGAAGAATGGTGGGAGGGAAGATTTAGATAGAGAAGAAAGGTTAAATTGCCTACAAGAATCTAGGAAAAAACTGACAAGAGATAAGTCTTGGGCAGCAAATAGTGCAAAAGCAAACAGACTGAACTAAAATCAGGCTAAAAACCTTAAGGATTGTCTGAACTCAGTCTTGTGAGAAAGGAAAACAAATATAAGATGCAGGATGACTGCAGCAAGAACAGGATAAACTAAAATTAGGGAGATGTAAGTACAAAATCTCAAAGTCTGAAATTATTTCAGTTAATGGCAAAGTCAATAGATATTTGTAACCCAGGAGGATTAAAATAGTCTTCCAGACAACAACAGCATCTCTGAGGACTAGATATATAGTGGTGGGATGAAATCCAGCTATTAAAAGAAGTTGTAAGGCTGGAGAAGGGAAATGAGAAAACATGCTGCAGATAAGGAATGTGTAATTTAAAAATAAAGAGACATGCCATCAGTATAACTCATTTACAGCTAAGGGAAGTCCTGAAATTCAAACAGCCAGAATGTTGGTTCATAAACCATCAAGCAAGACAAGGGCAGGTTGTGCTCTAAAGCTCAGGTGCTCACCAAGCAGTAACACACACAGAGGCTTTTATAATAGGTGGCTTTGGAGCTGGCATGAAGAATTAAAACCCCTACAAAAGGGTCTTGTTAGACTGCTGCATTTCAGGGCTAGTATGTATTACATGATATTTTCTAAAAATGGAAAAGTTTAAGCCTGATCCCATCCTGGTGTACAACACCACAGCTTATTTTGCTGTCACTAATAACTCTCAAATGGCTTAAAAAAGAAAACAGTGACAGAAGTTCTAAAGTTTTCTTGAGCCTGTCGCTTGAGGCTTCTTGACTCTGTAAAACTGTTCCCTCACTGGGTCAGATGAGACTAAAAAAATGTAATTCTTTGTTCTCCAGGGACAAGCTGTACCATTTGTGGTGAGGAAAATAAAGTGCTAAACAACTGAAGTCACTGTCGTGTTAGGACAGCAGATGCATTTAATCAAGGAAACACGTTCAACAAGATCAGCTCACAAAACTGCATCAATACATATGTTTCTGAAGCATTTAACCAAAAAGTTAGTATGCAAATATCCAATCCTGCTGCCAGGCTAGAATGGGAAGGTAGAGGAACTCCTCCAGTCCCTGGCAGTGTGTACAACATCTCACAGCTCCAGCAGAAAGCTGACTCACAGAGCACAGCCAGGCTGCCTCTGCTACAGACATCACAGCTCCTCTGCCTGGGAGTGAGTACTCCACAGCCCATGTGCTTCTTTTGAAGGGTAGCAAAACATCTTTTTGCAGTTCTGCAGGATTCTTTGAGGGCGCACAGGGCCCCAAAACACAACTCTCACTCAAGTCTGGCTATAGGCAGAGTCCTAGAGGTACAGGAGAAGCTTCATTCCACACACCAGTGGGTGCTGAAAGAGAACCTCGGCTTTGAGAAGTTCAATACACACCAAGATCAGTCTGCTCAATCCAGCAAACTTTTTTTCTCCCCCAAGGCAAACAATAAACATGTACTTACAAATTAATACACACACAACTTACAGTTTTCATTACAGAGCTTTCTGTTAGGCAGCATCCTGGTTAAAAAACAGGATTGATGGGTGAAAGTTTTAGCTGAATTTCAAAGGGTAGATTAAAGTTTCCACTTTCTTATATTATGCACTGAAGGTTTGGGTCTAGAATATGATCTGTTGAGCTTTTGTTGTCATGGTGTTCAAGAAAGGAAACTTAACACCTCGGGCCATTCTGATACCATTTGCAACTTCACCATCTGCCTTCCTAATTCTAATCTTTTTATTATTAAAACCAAAACTGTCTCTCCAGCACTGGTTTCATTTCTTTTTGCAGATTCATCTATTTTTATAGATATGTATGTACACATCTAGACATGCCATCCCTACAGGAAAAATACACTCACACCACATCTTTGCATCACCTTAACCACTGAGTAGTTAATAATAAGCCAGCTCAGTGAGTATCAGGGAGAGGACCTCTGCCCAGTTCTCTGTACCATTTAAGTGGTGCCTTACCTGTTTCTCCACTCCCACCAAGTAATCAGCACAATTACAGATAATTATGTGCTCAAATACAGAGCGCAGCTGCTTTTTCCAACGTGGTTACAAGTTGAAATCATTAATCGATGTCACACACATTGGCATTGATCTATCATGCATTATCCTCATTAATAAGTTTCTTCCTTTCTGAAGATAAAGAAATTAACTACCAGACATCAATTATTCAGAAATACAAGTTCACCTTTAGACATGAATACAATGACACCTTCTGGGAAATGCTGAAATCTGGATCTAGCAGTTTATTTTAACACTACTGGGTCATGGAAGAGCAATATACTAATACCATGGGCAGACACAAGTAAACAGAAAGGTACAGCAAGGAGGAAGCATCAAAATAGTCTGAAAATGTCAAACAGCCCAGCAGTTTCATTAGCAGCAAATTTGAATTTAAACTTTATCTTCCTGTATAATAGTCAGAGGACCTTGATAAGCATTTTTCTAAAAGAAAGCACAACTTTCCACGGGTGTAGCTCAGTTTATAAATCACAATTCATTAAATTCCAGAGACAGCTGTGACACAATGTTTAGCTTGCCTGGCTTCTCTACATGTGGCTGAAGAACAGAAGGGGCAGCACCTGCAGACTCAGGGTGGGTGGAAGCTGCACTGGGAGAGGGGATATTCCCTCTGGAAAACACCTGATTGTGCTCAGTGGGGAAAGCTCTCATATGCAGCCTGACATGGCAGGGACAGAGGAATCAGAGCCAGGCTGAAGGCAGCCTGGATCAGCAGCACTGCAGATGCACAGGCAGGCTTTGGAGGAAACAGAGAGGCTTTTCTGAGCACCAGGAGTGGCTGCTGCAGCCTTTGCACTCTGCTGTTCCATGAGGGGACAGGCTGGCTCTGGAGGAGCAGAGTGGGCACGGACAGATTGCTTAGCCAACCTTTTCTTTTTATTTGATATTTTTCAGATCCCTCTGAGCTCTTCATTATTATCCAAAGTTTGCAATTCTTGCAGTGCCAGCTGTAAGTTATTGTCGAGGCAAAGCACAACAGAGGAATGTCAGTGTCATTGCTGCCACCTTCTGACTCACTGGGACCTCGAGTGCATTTCCCTGCATGCAATATTTCCACACTAATCCGATCCTTTTTAGCTCTTTCCAAAGCACTGAGCAGGTAAAACTCCTGCTTTACCCGAGTTCCATCTTGTGCCATGATACATCTCAAGCTCCAGGACTTGATGCTGCTCATTTTTCTCATTGAAAGCTTCCATGCAAATTGTTCTTGATACAGAATTAGCACTATGAGGTGAGGATCTGGGTGACTTTTATCAAAGGGAGCTGAGTGCCTTTTCATCAGCCACAAGGAACTGGACAGCTCCTCCAGGCAGGGAACATAAATTTGTTGCTACCTAACTCAGACAACTCAGAGATTCCACTTGCAATAGGAAACTTCAGCAAAACATCTGGAAGTGATATTCTATCTCTGTACATATTGGGATTCAGAAATACCTTCTGTATTTGACAGCTATAAAGAAGGGAGCATTCCAGTTAAAGATTACTCCAAGCCCAGTTTCTGGAACAGGCACTAGCATGGATGAAAAAATAACAAATTCTAAAAACTTTTAGAAATCTCTTGGGATTTTTTTTTTTTTTAGGGGTAGAAGGAAAAATAAACAACTACAATAAGTTTAACTCCAGCTACCATATCTTAAAGTTATTTTTCCCCCCAAATACATCAAGCTCAGACAAATACAACAAATCACAGACACTTCTTCCCCTGCCTCACTCTGTCTCCCTTCCCAGAAACTACAGAATCCTCATTTGGAAGCTAAGGTTTTAGGAGGTACATTCAACAAAAAAAGAAAAGAAAAGAAAAAAAAAAAAGAAAAATAAAAAAGTCACAACAAAACACCACAAACCCCCAAACAAAACCCCCCAAAAACAGCAGTATAAGACATTTAGGTTAATAAATGAAAAATGTCAGAGTTGTCTCAACCACACCAGCTTGTGAAACTTTGGAAAGCACAGTTTGCAAGAAAAGAAAAGCCAGAAACATTCAGCACTTCACACACATGTGAAGCGCCAGCAGATTTTTCACTTCTATTCTGCAGGTATAAAAGCAGAACCTGTCACTACATGGATGTACCCCTGAAGTACAGAGCAGAGATAAGTAGGAACTACATCAATTGGGTAGCCAGGCATTGGGAGGGGCTGCCCAGAAAGTGGGGGAATCTCCATCCCTGCAAGTGTTCCCAAAATCCTGTGGATGTGGCACTGAGGACCTGGATTAGTTGAACGTGGTGCTGCTGCTGTGTTGACACAGTTGGACTTAATGATCTTTAAAGGTCATTTCCAGCCTCAACAATTCCATGATTGGAACTTCTCTAGAAAGTGCAAGAGACCTAAAACAGTAGGAATTGTTTTAAAAGTAAACCAGATCTGTTAAAATTTATGACAATGTGCATTAGCTGAGAGTAAACCATAAATTGTTCCCTTATTCTCTTGAGCTGTACCCAGGGGATTTGAGCCCACATAAAGAAAGCAGCTGAGCATTGGCAGGAGCTGGAAGCCTTTTTTCTTGCTGCACAGCCCCTACAATGTGCCAATGAATTGTGACTAAAGAGTCACATCCATTATGCACTCATTCCGGAAAACATGGAAGTTTTCAAGTAAACTACATGGAAAACTTGCAAATTCTACAGCTCCCATTTTTAATGGATTGCTCATGAAGCTTATCTAATAAAATCTACAGAGAAATTTATAGGCTAACATAATGATAGCAAATATTTTTTGTTAGGAATTTACTGCAGTGTTACAGCCAAGCATAAACTTTATCAGTTATTTAGAAAATATAGAGTGCCATAAAATAAAAGTAATTAGAATTAATGTATCTTCACTCTCCCCCCTTCAAAAAAAATCACTTAATTCCTTTTTAAGACATAGCCATTCATCAGGGTTCATTAGGGCCATATTTTCTTCAGTGCTGTGTCATTAACAGTCATTAGCAGAGAGGCAGGAATACAGTGTCACACAGCAGAGCTTTAGCAGCTTGGGAAACAAAGGAGCAATCTCCTCCTCAGGCCAGCTTGGTGTTAGGGACTTGTAGGAAACCAAACCCCACCCACCCATTCCCTCAATGTTTAATTCAACCTTCCCTCCTCCTTTGGCCATCTCATCCCATGGCACAGTCCATCTAAAGGTGTTTGGGTGAACAATTAACATCTGTAGACACCCTCAAGACTTACACAAGGGTCCCTACATTTTCCACATGGTGCTTCTTCATCTTCCCTTTTCAAGAGCCTGAAACCTTCCCTAAAGCCAAGCCAAAGCCCTGCTCCTGCCATTTCAGTGCCCAACTCCTTGGGCCTCTTGGACCAAAACACACCCAAAGCCTGGGGATGGAGGCAAGGACTGCTCCCATTTCTCTTTTCCCATTAATGTTCTCCTACAGGCTGTAATCTGGGTTTGCCATAGTCAGCACCATCAGCAGATGCAAGATATCCTACAGCAAGGACTTGCCTTTCTGTGCAAGCCTGTGTTCCCCACTGAATCCCCACAGTTAGCCTAAATTCAGCTTTTAGAAATAAAACTCAATAGCTGACAGCTGGCCAAAGTCACAGCATCCCAGAATGGTTTGAGTTGGGAGGAAACAAAGCCATGTTCCATCCCCCTGCCACGGCAGGGACTCCTTCCACTGTCCCAGGCTGCTCCAAGCTCCATCCAGCCTGGCCTTGGGCACTGCCAGGGATCCAGGGGCAGCCACAGCTGCTCTGGGCACCCTGTGCCAGGGCCTCACCACTCTCACAGAAAAGAGTTTCTTCCCAATATTAAATCTAAATCGAATCTCTTTCAGTTTAAAGCCATTCCACCTTGTTCTGTCCCTCCAGAGCCCCTCTCCAGCTCTCTTGGAGCCCCCTTACACCCTAAAGGGGCTCTGAGGTCTTGTGGAGCCTTCTCTTCTTCAGCCTGAGGCCTCATAGGAGAGGTGCTCCAGTCCTTGGAGCATCTTTGTGAGCCCAGGAGCATCCCTTCCCATGGCAGAGCAATGAACAGAGGTGGCCATCAGATACAAAAACCTTTTAGTGGACCACTTGCAGTATTTTGAGACTGGACTTGATAAGGCTGCTGAGAGCTCCCTATTTCAGACAAGTGTCATGTGAATAAATCTGTCTTTGCAGCTTCCTAAACAATCACATAAAGTGCCTCTGCCTCAGTAAGTGCTTGTAAAGCAATCAAGAACTGATATGATAACCAAATGTTTCTCTAATAGTAATTATGATTCTTTGAAAAAACACTCCTCTAACACTAATTTATTTTCTACTTGAAAGCCAATCTTGGTAGTTATTAGATATTCTCCTTCCTATCACAATCAGTAAATTATTAAAGAGCTGACCAGGCTTTGTTTTAAAATTATTCTCTTATGAAGCTCCCTGATACATTTACCCTGAATACTGAATGATTTTGAGGCCTCTAAGGACCCATGAATGATTTCTATTTACTACCTTTAGCAAAAAGCCTGTGTAATTAGCAGCAGGAATTTCACTTGAATCACAGCTACTGGTGATATTTCCAGCTCGCTTACACAGAGTCTCTTGAAAAAAAAAAAATAATAATAAAAAACCCCTAAACAACCAACAACACAAAGCTCTAAGCTTTTGATGGGAGAAAGCATTTTAGCCTAGGAAGTTACCAAGTGGCTGTGCACTCAAAGATGTGTGAAGAATCACTCCCCTACTGGGAACCTGGCAAGGCTCCCTGTGCCCAAACACATCAGCTTCCCCACCTGATAGAAAATAGCATTTGAGAGAGTTCTCTGAAAGCACCTCACCTCATTTCCAGCCCTCCTGCCACGGCAATGTGTGGCTATCACACTCCCACTCAAACCAAGTGCACAAATTCTCCTGATCACCTACATGACTTATAGGCACACCTAAACTTTTTCAAGCTTTTTCAGCTGCCATCTTTTTATACATATTCAGGTACCTTATGATAAGTGTGCTGAGCAGAGCAGCATCATTATCTTCATTTTACAGACATGAGAACAGACAGAGGGGTCAGGTTCTGCCAACACAATGAAGAGGTGCAGAGCAGAACTAGTTCTCGAACTAAAACATGTAATTAATACCATATTATCAGTATCCTTATGGCTCACAGCAGTCAAACAAAGCCTATGGATTGGAAACTTAGTGAATAATCGCAGTTTCCTTCCAAAAGCCCCAGCTTTTAGTAAAAATATATGGAAAAGTTTCAAGTATTTGTTTAAACCAGCTTCAGACTGACTTCCCACGTGCTCGATTCAGTTGATACAGCAGTGGGTTTGTGCAGCAGTCCTGCCACCTCCCAAGAGCAGCTTATTCCAGAGCTGGATGCACAGCCTGGCTTCAAACCCCCCAGACTGCAGTGCCAAAACTGGCCTTCCATTAGCCCTGAGCAAGAACTGCAATAAACCAGCAATCTGTGAAATAGCCATGCCCAGGTGAAATATCTCACTTAACAAAATCCATGAAAACCCCACAGAACTAGAGTCACAGGAAGGAGCCAAATGGAGGCAAAAACTGCACAAGTACATGGAGAAATCACTGTTTGCACAAAGATTTGAGAATTCATTCAGTGTTTGTTGCACTTTTTCTGTGTCTGTAAGGTAGCAAAGGCTACGCTGCAGTTTGAAACCACCAAGTTCTGAGCCCAGGAAGTTGACACAGGATTGCCACCAGTTTGGGTGGATGCAGGACTGAATTCAGACTGGGCACCTAAACAGGAAACAGCATCCTCAGCTAAGATTTCACCTCACCTTTAGTTTAAAAAGAACCAGACTACCACCATATCTCCAGCCAGCCCCCATACATTAAAAAAAAAAAAAAAAAATCCATGTGACATTCCATTGTACTAAAATCAAGATCATAAAAACACACCCCAAAAAAACCCTACAAACCCAGTATACTCTACACCACACCAACAAAACCCACCTTGATAAGCTTTAAGTCTCAAACCATAGTTTAGATTTTTATAGGGTTGGGGAATTTAGGGGTGCTCTTTTGTTGTTTTAAAATCTAAACAGCGTATATCCAATTCATCCGGGTACAGCAGCACCAAATTCTGCTTCACCAGAAGAAAAAAAATTGTCCAGAAGTTCTCAGGCTTAAAATTCTAGTTCAATACTCATTGTTTTTGTAGCTGCAGTAATTGCTTTCTGCTAGAGCCAAAAATAAACCTGTTCAGTCTGCAGTAAAAGCAGTATCTTAACAAGCAAAATTGTAAAAGCACAACTTCCAAAATCTATGTAATCAGGGAAATCTCACATGGGGAGGGTTTACTAATTGCAAGACACGTTCAAGTGGCTCCCAGCTAGGAAGAGTTTTCACCTCACCCCTATGGCTTGGGCCAGGACTGGGTTTCCCTCCTGTAGCCCTCTAAGCACACCTGCCACAGGGGAAGTGGGGAAAAATAAAATGCAGGTTATGCAGTCCAGCACTTCCAGGTGCATGACACCCCCACTACATTCTCTCTTAGCCTTCCCAAAGTGCTGGTTGATACTACTGAAGTTTCCCTTACATGACAGGTGAACTAATTTTAGCCTTAAAGCTTAGGCAAGGCAAAGATTAAATTTCACTGTCCATGTCATACAGCAACAACACAGCTCATACAAGGCTGAAGTCTTCAGCTCTGCTTCCCTCTGCAGATTAACAGACAAGATTTCCTCTGAACTTGAGGGCACAACCATAGCAAAGTTTATAAAAATCCAGTTCACTCAGCAAGAACATCAAATTAAGCACTCCCAGTGATCACAAGCTGGTGCAACCTGAGCTTTCTGCAATATCTGTTATCTTTCCCCCTCCAAATCATAAATAACCATGTCCCTGAAAATAAGAAGCACACAGCATCATGCCTAGAACACGATCCAGTTCTGTCTGGCATGCATTTTGTGCTCCATGGTGTTGGGTGATACACAATTCCACTTCAGCACCAGGACCCAACAATTTCTAAAGGTGGATTGTTACAGTTTTGTTAGAGATACCAAAGGCAATTTCTCCTACAAAGTCAAGAGCACTTAAATATATATTCATGACACTTAGGAAAAAAAAAAAAAATCAGGCTTGGAGTTTAAAGAGACTCAAAGGTAGCATTAAGCTTCCAATAAATCCTGGTGAATTTAAAATTAATTCCCTTAGGTGACACTAGAAAAAAAAACCCAACAACTTAGAAGTTGATTTGCTCTAAAATAAGCATCAGATTTGACTGGCTAAATGCCAGGTGGCTCACATGCAATAGGTCACTCACAGAGTTGCACCAATGCTCAGCTGTCTGAGGAGGTTTATCCTCATCACCTCTGATGGGGTTAACATGGAGCCAGCATTCCCCACAGCAAGAGATGGGAAACTGAGATTATTACCAACTAATAGAGGACAGTCAATGGACACCAGGCTGTAAAATGGAGAATAACTGATAGAACAATCAAAAGGCACCAGGGAAAACCCACAGCAGAAGGGCAAAGTATGACAGAGTTGTTGTTTTACAGTGTAATGAAATTTTTATCATTGGCATGGGCTCATTGCTGCAGAAGAAGGGCAAAATTATTAATAAAGACAGAAAATTTCAATAAATATTTCTGGTTTGCATTTTGAGCGAAGGAGGAGGATATACTTGTATCACTTGAGAAAGACAAAGTACTTCATGCTGCAGCTGCAATCAAGAGCAACTCAAAGGATAACAACAGGAACTTGCTGAAAGCACCCTGGGACATGGTTGACATGCTGGTGCTAATTTTAATGCATCTCTGAAGACTGATAATATCATACCAATATCCATGTAAGGCAAGGGAAGTGACTCAGCTGCACAAAAACTGGTTTGCTCTGGGCTAAATCTTAGGCAAAAAAAGGAAAAAAAAAAGTGTTCAGCCATGTAACTGAGGGAAAAGTATGGGACAGGAATTTATAGAAGGCTGGGTTGATAACCCCTCATCAAGCTGACCTTGGCAGATGTGAGGTTTTGAGTGCTTTAAGGTGTTTGACTGAATAATGCACACAATTCCCTAATAGTGTAAGCTATAAGGAAATTAACACAAGGTAAGGAGTCGGGAGTTGGTTGCTCCACAGGAGCAGTGATCAGAGTTTTGTCAAGAGCTCTCCAGCAAGGAAGAGCTCAGTGTATCAGATGCCACCTCCTTATCAGCAGTCTGGGGTAAAGCTCAGCACCTCCACTCCAGGGGTCTGCTGATCAGGAAGGTCTGTCCCACCCAGCAGCCTGGAGGGCTTCCACAGGGACACATCCACTCCCACAGCAGCCATTTCAGTGCAATTCCAGGCAGGGCTGCTCTAGAAAGGGCAGGGGGACTTGTGGAATGGGAAATTTTGGTAAGGAGAGAAGTCGAGAGGGATTAATGGTTCATACCCTCAGTAACAATACCAGCAATGAAGCACAAAACCAGGAATAAAGCACTAATGGCCTGTGCAATTTTAAGGCTTTCCTGGATTTATGAAACAGGAACAGCAGCTCTTCCCACCACTGCATATGACAGATACTGGCACATTTAAAATCAATTCACTGACAATATTGAAAAAAACAATGAAAAGAAGTCAAGATGCTATGGAAAACATCAGAATATTTGTTTTAGGGCCAGAAAGTGTCTCACAATGGCGTAGGCAAGAGATCACTCTGGTTATTTTATCAAAAAGATTGAAAGGGACTTGATTACAAGAGTGTCCTTGGGGATAAGATACCAGCTCCTAAAGAGCTTCTTAATGTAATAGAGAACAACATAACAAGGAGCAGTGTCTGCAAGGCTCAATCAGACAAGTTGAAAAACTTGGCAAGTTTTCTCTCCTGTCCAACCACAATGAGGGGAAAAAAAAAATGAAGCAAACCACAAAACCTCAGCAACAGTATTTCCACCACCACCACTCAATAAAAAAGTTACACCACTTGAAGCAGTGAAATAATCATCAGGGATGCTGCAGACCAAGCTCACATGGCTGAGCTCTTGAATGTGGCATATTGCTGCATTTATAAAGATACCTGTCTACTGAAACAGTGCCACGAAAATGACAGCACAGGGGGTAACACCATGATTAACAAAACTCATTTCCAGATAAACTTCTCTTAAGAAGCTAAGCAGGATCTTTAATTCTGTATATGGGTTTATTCTCTGCTCTGCCACTGTTTGTAAACACACACTTTGTCTTCCTCTGCCCAGCATGCAGTTTTTTCAAAAGCAAAACCAAAAGGAGCCCATGACATTTCTACACCTTCCTGAAGACATATTTTATACAGCTAACACCAACCCAGTGGGAAGACTCCCCAGAAATGGCAGGTGATAAAGAGCACTCAGAGCATAAAAGCTCACTCCTCAGCACTCACCTGGCACCTGCAGTGCCTGCACAGCTCTGCTTCCCCTCACCCATCTCCCCCAAAGCCAGCTCATCTTGCTGGGAGCTGAGCACCTGTCCTGAAGGCTTCAACTGAGCCCATGGGGCAGGTGTTAACTCACTGAGGTCTGTTACATCTTCCAGACAGGTCTTGTTTTATTTTACAGGGTGTTTTGAGTCTTTCATAGCATCTTTCATCTGAAAGGCTCAAGATAAGTTGCAAGCCCTGAATAAGCACAGAGATAGCTATTCATGTACCTTTGTTCTCCAAATTCCCTCTATTCAAATCGTGACTGAGGAAAGAGATTGCAATTCTAGGAATACATTTTGGTAGGATACAAGCTGCTCTCACCAGAATTGAGCCTTGATCAATCATCCCTTCCTCTCTCTGTCTCTCAGCCTTCAGCTGGGATGTTGTGCAAACCAAGTTGCAGGTAGGAGCAAGTCATTAATGTCAGCAAGTTCCCACTCTTTGCATTACTGAAGAAAGTTCCCAGAATGCCAACACTGACCTGCAGGGACTTTGTTCATTCCTAAAGACTCCCTAAAAAAGCATGGAAACACCTGAGCCTGCACCTGTAAGGCCCCTTCCCCCAACAGAGCTGCAATCACCAGTGAGGAACAATTTGGTTTCCAACTGCTTTGTAGAGCTCTCCAGATCCAAAGAATATTTCAGATGCATCTTTAAAACACAGTTTAACATGCCTGTTATCATAGGTACTGCTACTCCAAGAGGTTACAGGATTTATAAGTTAAAATAAATGGCAAATTAGTGACAAATATGAGAATAGTCCCTGTGGCAGCTCAGCCATTTAGACTTGAATATGATACACTTCAGTTCATAGGCAAGAAAAAATAGTATTTCTGAATTCTTTTTAGAACCCCATAAAAATCCACTACTCTTTCAACAGCTACCCACCTCACCAGGGGTACAAGAAGTTCTGCTGGCCATTAGCCATTTAAGCCACCCAAATTAACAGTAATTGACTTAGAAAAGCCAATTTACATTTCCAGTTGCTCTAGGAAGCAAATTTACACCTGGGTCAGTACTTGACTGATCCCATTTCCTCTGAAAATTTGCATTTCAGACACGCTCACCACTCCTTGCACCCAGAGCAAAGGTGCTGTGAGTGAAAGCACTCATTTCAAACCTCCTTGTGGCCACAGTTGTGCCTGAGGTCAGCAGGTTGAGGGACACTCCTTTAAAACGCTTATCTTGAACTGTAAACTATTGAATTAGAGGAGGATAAGACAGGCAATTATTCTTGGATAAAGCCCAGCCACCCCAACTTTTGCTGACTTCCTGAACTCCCACTTGAGGCGAGGCTAATCTGATTGAGCCCACAGTGATGGATTCACACACTCCCACCAGCCAGGGCACACAGGGGCCTTGCAGAGCGAGATGTTCCTTCTAGAAAAACCCAGGAGTGGGCACTGCACACAGTTTGCTTCCCCCAGGTCACCTCTATGCCAACCAAGAAACAGTCAGCAAGCACAGGATTCGGGGGTACAAGAGTAAAATGGCAATGCTGGAGTGAATCCAGGGAGAGAAAACTCTCTGTGGAATGTGGACAAGACTCTGGGCTCCACTAGAGCTGCTGCATTTTTAATTATTCTCCCCATATAAAAAGCAGCAAGATAAGTCATCAGTTAAACTGGCAGAGCTTATAAAAAGCAAAAGTACATTAAAATATAAATTATAAGGACAATGAAAGTATATTGTGCATGGTACAGGGAATCATTCGGCATCCTTAAAAAAAGCCATCTAAATAAGCATCAGGAACACTGAAGAGCTACAATTCAATGTAATCCATAAAGAGACATTAAGTTAGTTGTGCTTACAGTCTGTGAAGAAAGCAGTTAAGATTCCCAGGCTCTTATCCAGCATAAACAGTGCTGCCCCACAGACTTATTTTTGCCTGGAAAAAAAAGAAAAATCTATAGTTTCTTTCCTCACCAATGAAGGAAGCATAAAAGAAAACGGTCAAACAGTTAATCTATTGAAGAGACATCTAAATACTTGAAACAGATAAATCTGACAAGTATGAGGGTTTTTAAAAATGGTTAGAGGGAAATAAGGCTCGGTTTGAGAAAAAAAAAGTCATTAGGAAGTGTTGATATTTTAAGACATTAGATTTATGCAAGAAAATTAAAAGGAAAAACTGAAGGCTGCCTTAAAGCAACAAAGGAGGAAGCGTGCAGCAGGCTGTCACTGAGACTTTCAAGTCCCTTTTATCCCAGATGCAACACTAACACAGCCAAGCAGCTGCTGGCTGTGGGATGGGGTGGAGGCATCCTCCCCCACAAATCTGAAGGGCACAAACTCCCAGCCATCAACTGCAGGACAGCTACTCCACCCCGTATTCTGCCAGCTAATTATGTCATTAATGAAGCTGAGATGTTGTGACCCCGTTCACACATCTCTAGAATTCAGTGTACAACTTCAGACGTGTTAGAGATAGAAAAAAATCTTGCAGGCAGCTCCCTGATGCAGGATATTGTGCCCACCACACTGGGTTCAGATGTGCTAACAGGGAACAGAGCTCTGTGCAGGCTGTCCACTGGTGCCCTGGCTTCAGGCTAAATTACACTTGCAATGGCATTTGCAGAATTAAAGCACTAAAAGAGTACTTATATCTCCTGCCTTAATTTTTACCTTGCCTAATTTCAGAAGGCGCAGAGGAGAATAATCCAGCAGCACAGTGCAACCTGCATTAGTCAGGGTCTGGGCAATTAGCATCTTTAATAAAGACTGCTCGAGGATAAGGTATATTTGGAGGCAAAAAAAAATTAAATTCTCATTTTGATATGCTTGGGATTCAAAGCAAAGCTTCCTGCTGTCTTCAAAGCATCGCTGAATGTCAGTAAGAAGAGAAAAGTATCACTCTGTCTCTTGCTACAACATTCATTTATTACCATTCATTCACTCATAAATGTCAATGTTGTTTCTCCCTCCCATTCTTCCTCATCCCCTTTGCATCCCCACTCCAAAAAAAAAAATATTTATGGCCTTTCCTAACGAACCTGGTGTGATTTTTTTACTGCTGGAGACTTTAAGGCAGAGTCCTGTAGTACCCTGCAGTGCAAAGGAAGAACACATGCCAGTGTGCATGCATACATTATAGAAAACAGGCTATGTGTAATACAGAAGTCCTCATCAGGCTTAGATTTATTTCTATTATGGCATAAAAGCAAAAAGTTGCATTGTGTTTCTAACAGATAACACCACTTACACTTGGGAATGTAAATCTCACCACTGTGGAACGACAATAATTACAGAGCTGCACAGGCTTCCCCCAGCTGGCCCTGCCACAATGCCCTAGTCCAGCAACAGAGGATTGTGGAATGTATTTTCAACTACAGGGCTTGGAAAATTTATTGAATCTCTTCCACTATTGAATTGTCATAAAGAGTTCTGTCAGCCTGATGGCATTCATCAGATCAGCCTGATCTGGCAAATTTATACATTATCCTTTCCCTTTTCTTCTGCTAGCAGAGGAACATGAGGAGGGATGGGTGCAGACACACACAGATGAGCACATTTACTCCTGAGCTCTTCTAATCCTACCCACAGCATCAGGAACAAGAAAAACAGTAGTAAAAGGATTGTTATAGAAATTTGAGCCTGTTCCAGCAAAGCAGCCCCAAATTCTGCTTGTGAACAACAATCCTGGCTTTCTAGGAAGGGGAGGAAGAAATGAGAATTATGATATATGGTAATAGGGCCAAGGCCACACCTTGCTCATCCCCCCTACTGTTTAGACAAGTTAATTTTGAAGGAATGGCCTATTGATTAGCAGTGTTCTTTTGAAACTGTGACTAATGACACTAAGATCATTTTTTAACGGCCTAAGAAATCAAATAACTTATCCATTGGCAAAGGAGAGCAACTGATGGCTTTAGAAGAGTACAAGTGTCCAGGTTTGGCTCCTGAGCACCATGAGTGCTGCAGTGACACAGCCAAGCAGCACCATCCCTCATGCTGGGCAGCAATGAAATCCTCACCCCTGCTGAAGTCACAAGGGCCCCACTGAAGGATTAAGGGCTTCTCTGTGCCAGGTGCCACTTCCTTCCCCAAAATGCTCAACTTGCTACGAGACAGAAACACTTTGTGAAAAGCAGGCATTGGGGGAGGATCACAGGAGGATGATGTTTTCCCAGCTCATCTTAAGTTTTCCTCATACATCAGAAAACTCTGCCAATGAAGTAGTAGCTGTATTTCAGCACCCAAGCTGTTCTTCAGCAGGACAGAATGCCTTCAAAAACACTTTGCATATGCAAAACTCTGCATCAGGCATTTGCCAACAAGCAATATCTTGGTTTCTAGACCAGCTGTGGCTTTTGTGGATGCACACTGACCATGGCTTGCCTGGACTGTGGGTGCCTTGGTATAAACACCAAAACCTTGTTCCAGATACAACCAGTGTTTGGGATATGGAGACATCTCTGCTCAAACATCTGGGAGATAACACCCATGTGCACACTCAGCTTGGCTGCGAGGATTTCACACAGAACAGAAAACCCAACCAAGGGAAGCTTTTTCAACAAACATTTTTGATAATTGCATACATGGCAGGAGAAGATAAGAAGGGAGCATGAAAGCCGACTGCAGTTATCAGGGAGGACAAAACAGTTTGAAACGCTTCCAGTTATGGAAGTTCTACTGTAAGAACTTTGTCATTTCAATTTCTCTCATACACTTTATGGTGCTCTACATTTCTGTGAATTCTTATCTCTTCAGCCCAATGCCACAGGCTACAGGTCTGGAACACAGCCCAGTTCCCACTTCAGTCATCACAGAAGGGAGGGAATGCATCTCATGTCACAGCAGAGCTGAGCACTGCCACTTCCAGCCCCAGAAGACTCTGCAGGATCTCCTGGCTCACCAAGCAAATGTCAATCTGAGGGGCATCTTCTTCCAGCACTGCTGCCACTCCTTTCTCCATCAGCACTGCTGTTTAATTTGTCTGAGGAACCTCAGCTGAGGCACAGGATAGTAACACAGCAAGCTGCTGGCTGCCAACCAGAGGAAAGCAGCCCTGCAGCTGACACAGCCCAGGGTCTGTCTGTTGCTCCTCCAGAATAATCCACTTCTGGCTGGCTGACAGAAGCCAGTGGGGATCTCCCACCACAAGCCCCCATCTCCCCATAGGATGCAGGTGGTAACTCACACCAAGCTGGCTGCCCTCACATTTGCTGTTTGGTCAGATGGACTCATTTTTAAATAGCACCTTTAGTGGGGCTACAAGTTCAAAACTCAACAGGATCTGCTCGGCACCATTTCCTTTAAAGGCAGATTAACCCAGTGTCACACTGCTTTATGGGCTAAAAATCCTAACAGCTTCCTCTGGGGACTTCAAATGAGCCCCCACACATTCCGTTTCCTGACTCCAGGAACCCGGGATTGGTCACACACGGCCTCCCCAGCAGCTGCCAGGCTGCTTTTGTCTCTGTCACCAGCTCCTGAGGCATGGAAAAAGGATAATTTCTCCGATACTTGATAAAGCTCTTGAAGTCCAAGTGCTATTTTATTCATGTAAAGACTTTTCATAAACTTGGTGTGCACACGCAAAGTTTTTCATCTCTTTGCAGAGTTTGCTGCTTGCTGATTGCCACATTTAACTCATACTACACACAGCTCACCCAGGTCACCCTTTGAGGGGTGCAATCTCCAAGGAGCTAAAGCACCAACTCAAAATAAAAGTAACATGGAACAATATTGAGGAGAAAGAAGCTCAGGACTGAACAAAGTAAGTGTCCTTGTGATGCCACAAAATTATAGTCTCACTCTTCAGTCTTTGTTTCCTTTTGTATCCATGCTCCTGGGGAGAGTGGAGGGAAAGAAAATAATTGAATAAGTGTCCTTCCTAAGATGCTTGCAGCACAACAAAAAGCTGTGCTTCAGTGGCTCTGTTCACCCACGTGCAGCCCAGCTGTTTCAGACCCTTCAATCTGTTCTGGCACTACACAATCCTGACTCAGGCTCACTCCTGGTGCAAAAGCCCCAGCTCAGGTTACAGATTAATTTGTACCTTGCTGCTCTGTAGCTCCTGGAAGGCACCACATAAACCCAAGGAGAGGATCCAGGCTCAGGCAGGTGAGGAACTCTCCTTTCAGTCAATGCAAAGCTAATAATTTTCCTAAGAAGCAATGGCACTTGAAATTTTTCTTGACATTTTCATTTTCTGGTTATACACAGACAAAGCCACCTCTTTAGAGCTACACAGAAAATGTATTCAGTACATCAGAGCCCATTTTATGCATGGCACTTTAGCATTGCAGCAATCATTACACTTAAGGGCACACTATCAAGCAGCTTAATACCCCGTGTGTTATCCATCCCCCACTTCCCAGAGCCATCCCAGTGCAGGACCACATCCAGTGTTTACTGCCTAATGGGTCCCTCTGGGATGCTCATGGATTCCTCCACAGCACAAAGTTTTGATTTCATCAACACAGCCCTCCCTTTCCCATGGCTTGTGCTGAGCTGTGCCAGCCAGGTCCCTTTGCTCAGAGCCACCAAACTTCTGCCCTAATTGGAGGCCACTCTTTAATGCCTGCCCAGTCCTCTGCCACTTTGCCCAATTTGTTTCCTTGTGAGGGAGCACTTTTGCCCTGTGCTCCGTGAGCAGCATTCCCTCCCTGGCCTGACACAAAGTCTATCACATGATGCATTGGCCTCCAGCTCTGCTCCTCTCTTTATGTGCTTTAATAATTCTATATTAGGGAGAAGTGACAATATAATCCTTGGTCCAATTTTACCATGGCCATGTTAGAAATTCAGCAAAGGTTTTTAAAGCTTGTCCAGCATTTTAAAGGCCAAAACACAACACTTGCTCCTAATAGCAGCTGTACAATCTAATTTGTGGCTGATTGACATAGAACTAAACAAAGTAAAATCAGAATATGAAGTGAGTTAGTCAGGTGTTGGCATGTGAGGAAGGTATTGCTTTGTGATTTTTTAAAAAATTATGGTTATCAGCTTACAGAGTACTTGCAAAAGGGAGACATTTCAGAAAACTGGTCCTACCTCCATGCAAAACATTGAGATTCTTGAATTACAGCACATTCCTGACCTTTTCTTAACCAATTAAGCACACCCTTACAGGCACCTCTGCAGCACAAGCAGCCAGACCTGCTGAGAACCTGGCTTCCAGCCTCCACAGTTTTCTAGTTCTTTAAACACAGCCACAGTAAGTGAACATGAAATCCTACCTACAGCCACAGATCCAGCAACATTAACAGCAACACCACATCCTTCAAGGTACCAAACAAGCATGAAGAGGAGCTGAAGCTTTTTTCCCAGTTCCTAGGATGTTTCACCCCATTCCCAGGACAAAAACCTTTACTCAATGTATATTCAGTCAACTTTACAGATAATTCAAAAGCAGCACAGTTTTGAATGCCAAAACTTAAGGTGGGATGTGTTTCTTGGGTGGATTATTCACCATTACTCCTTCCACAGACACACAGAACTGTGATGTGTTAATCAGGTAAGTAATCAAGGTCTCTTCTATGATTTATGCCATTTCTGTACTTGTCCTTTTGGCACTTATGGGTCAGTTTTCCATGAGCACATTGTCCACCAAAGAACAGATCCCTCTTCATTCTCCCCTCAAAGCAAGAACACACCACAAACTGTCAGCAGTACTTGGTGCTACTTAGATCCCTTCAACAAGGGTCAGAAGCTTTTAAACCCAAACACCACATCCAATTTAAACCCTGCTGTACACTAAAATATGGATGAGCAAGAAAGCATTACCCAATGAATAAATTTTAGAAGGAAACACAAAACTAAAGAGCTGCAAGAGAAAATAGAAGGTACTATGGACAGAGGTGAGAAATAACTGGTCACAGAAGTGCAAGGCTTAAATTGTCTCATTAATGCTTAATAAAAAATAAATAAGGACAATCAGGGCCCCCTTGGTGGCCTGGAGATGTGCACTTCAGAGTGCAGGGAACACAAGCATCCTAGCAGCAGCCGCTGTAATCCCTGTTACACATCAAAACATTAAGGCTGCTCCTGGGCTGCACTTCTCATCACCCTGCAATTTGGAGAGGTGTCCCAGATTTAATACAGGCCTGGGAGATTACTGAGCACATCCTGCCTCATCTGTAATAAAAGAAGCTGCTGCTCTGCCTTGCTTCTCCCTGTAGTGATTATAAAACAGCACATAATCTCTAAGTGTTTCTCTAAGTGTTGGGGGCAGGGATCTGCTCAGTTGTCAATTAGGGGATTTTTTTCAGATTTCTGTATGGGGAATGTGGCAACAACAGCAGGTTTGTACCAAATCTTTCTTATTTAGAAGCGTTCAAGAGATGACTTGAAAATAAAAACAAACCACCTAAGTGTTCAAATAAAAAAAGACTTTCCCCAAGGCAAAACATCCCATTTTGAGGTTCAGAATTCCTCCTACAGCTGAAATGATCAGCATGAAATGTTCATCCTGCCACACAAAAAGAGGGAAGTTGTGCCAAGTGCACATTTTCCTGAAAACCAGAGTCAGACAACACTGTGTCTCCTCCTGCTCCTCCACACACCCAAAAATGCTCCCTCATACAAAGAACCAAGGATTGGATGTGCAAGACAACAGCTCTGGATGCAAACAGAATATATTTGTACAAGTGTATTATAGTTCAGACCAGAGACATTCCATCCTTCTGGAATAAGGGATGGCACAAAAAGGCCGATCTTGGAGCAGGCAGCTTTTAAAACTGACCCCTGGTATCAATAAGCACTGTGGCATTGTTTCACTGCCAGAGCACAGTGGGGACACTGCATCCATGAGGAAATGCCACCTCAGAAACCTCCTCTCCAACCCCAGCTGGAAAAAGCCTCCACTTAAATACACAGAGCTTGTCCAAAAGCTCAAGATAAAGCAGCTGCCCTCACCAGCAAAAGCAGAACAAAATGACCAGGTTGGAAGAGACTTCCAAGATCACTGAGTGCACCCCAGCCCCAACCCCTCAACTGAACCCTGGCACCCAGTGCCACATCCAGCCTTTGTTTAAACACATCCAGGGATGGTGACTCCACCACTCCCCAGGCAGACCATTCCAGTATTTTATCGCTCTTTCTGTAAAAAACTTTTTCCTGATAGCCAACCTGTATTCCCCTTGGTGCAGCCTGAGGCTGTGTCCTCTCATCTCTCAGTGCTGTCTGGAGAAAGAGACCAACCTCACCTGCCCACAGGCACCTTTCAGGGAGCTGTAGAGTGATAAGGTCACCCCTGAGTCTCCTTTTCTCCAGGCTGAACATCCCCAGCTCCCTCAGCTGTTCCTCATAGGGTTTGTGTTCCAAACCCCTCCGAGGTGCTGGGGCCAGGCAGGTCACACCTCCCAAAGCACCAGCTCACCCCAATTCACTTATTTCCCATCCCCCATCTCCACCTGGGGCAAGGAAGAGCCTTTTGAGGTTTTTTCCTTCCTCCTGCCTCCATTTCCTTGCACAACACAACATTGCAGCACCCTCCCTGCTCTGAGGCCACCGCCACGTTCTCCCGCTGTCAGCACCAGGGCATATGTGCTCCTCAGCTTCCTCAAGTGTGCTATTCTGGGCCCTGCTAAGAAAAATCTATGACTTTACACCCTGTCTGAGCCTCAGCAGCAATCACTAACACTCTACATTTTCAAATTTAATCTCATTTCTGATTAAACTTTCCTCTCTGCCATTTGTAATCTCGCTTGGCGGTGTGCTTTGTGCAGCTCAGTATAAATATGTGCTTTAGAATTAAACTGGTTCAGCAATTTTGACAATGATTTCTTGGAAATTAAGCTGGGACAATTTGTTTGGTTGAAGTGGAACCATCTGAAACATACCACAGAAAGGCTATAAAGTACTTTGTAGTGCAGCACACTAATAAATATCAGCAATTCACATCTCATTTGTGCCTGGTCGTAGAGGTGTTAGAGGATTGTCACAATGTGGTATCCTCTGACCAAATGCAGAAACAACATTTCTGCTTTAACTATAAACTGCAAAGCAAAAGACCACACAGAGGTGACAAATATCCCAAGGAACAACCTGATTAATAATAAGTTTAAAACAGAGCTGAACAGCCAGGGGAAGGGCCCTAAAGGCCAGGGTTAGTCTCAAGCTCATGTTATCGCATTGCTCAAGACAAGGCCATTGGACAACTACACTGGAGCAGCTGAAATATAATAACTTGTTTCACAGGAGGCTGAAAAGGTCAGGAACTCTCCTCCAGCCACCCCAAAGTCCATGGCAGCAGAAGAGACACAAAGGGCCTCAGCCATGCAGCTGCTGCTGCCCCCAAACCCAAGCTCCCCGGGAAGCTCTGACACACATCCAGGCTCTGGGGAGCTGTGAGACAGAGCTGTGCCTCATCCCTCACCAGGGACTACAGTGCCCAAGTCCTCAAGAGACTCCTCAGCCTGGGAACATAAAGATTTCATCACTCCTGTGGGAAATATTACACACATGATTAAATTTAAGGAAAATCCTTGCCAAATAACAGCTTC
Source organism: Cettia cetti (assembly GCA_013401135.1). NCBI lineage: Eukaryota > Metazoa > Chordata > Aves > Passeriformes > Sylviidae > Cettia > Cettia cetti. The sequence goes on along the minus strand of VZUI01038770.1, from coordinate 34,073 downwards.
CCCAGTCCTGAAGCCCTCCATGCCTGTATTTGTGTGATATTTGTGGTAACTACTTCTTCAATTTCATGACTGCTTAGTTTTATAGTAACTTCTTCAGTCACTCCACCTAATTTTAATTCTTAAGCAATTTAGCAAATGTTATTTTTGCTCCAAAACATTTCCATCCACTCTTATTCCTTGCACAGTTTTAAACTCCCATTCTGTCTTCTCCCTTAAATTCTTCTGTTCCTTAGCCCTTAAGAATCCTAGTTCTGTTTCTTCACAGCCTACTTTATTCCTACATGTTCTCAGTCACCCCCAAACATTTCTCTGGTGGCCTGACCCTACCACATCCTGACTCATCTCAGAATAAACAAACAATTCTCCCCAACTCAGCATTCACTCAGATACATCCTGCAAAGTTCACAGCACATCAACACCCTGACAGACATCACTCCTCTGCAGTACTCCAGAGCTCATCACCAAATATTTAACATCCACTTCCAATAACCATGGCCCATCTGAGATTGATTTCCAAGATGAATTAACACAGCAGGGGCAGAGCAATTATCTCAGGGCCTAAGGTGAATATACTCAGGGGCAGTGTGTGTGCCATGGGAGATGGAGGAGGAGGATGGGCCAGAGGAGGTGCTCTCACTGCTCTGCAAGCTGCCAACAGCTTCACCTGGAAGCTCAATGTCCAAAGGAATCTCAGCACAGGCTCTCCCGCTGCCTTTTCTGAGTGCTGACGTATGTGTGGCTCGCTGCTCTCCACATGAATCAGCAGCACTCGTGGGGAGAGGAAGGAAAAGATACAGGGCAAGAGCTGAGCATTCAGTGCAGCAGATGGAGGCAACAGTGATCCATCCCCCAGAGCAGCTATTGGAAAACCAACATATTCCCTGGGTGCTGATCCCAAAGCTCCTCCTCCTCCCCACCCTCCTGGCAGCATCCCCGTGCTGATTGCACAGGGCAATATTCTCCCCAGGTCCCTGCAGGCATCCTCTCCCACTCATCTGCAACACTAATGCAAAGCAAGGTGGGCTGCTCAGCAAAAATCAGGCATCCACAGACAGCCTCAGCACTGTTTTCCAGGACTTCAAACAGGAGGGAATCCTCAGATCTACTGTAAATACTTCCTTTAAAATGTTTCCAAAGTGCCACTGCCCTGTGGCACCGACTTTTAAACACACCAAACCATTAATACCATTAGACCAGGCATCTTTTCCCTGATCATTTGAGGCTGAGCTCCCATTCCTAAAGAGAGCCTGAGAAAACTAAAGAAAAGGTGCATCCCTAATGAATATTGAAACACTCAGATTTTTATTCTCCACTTATCTCTGCTCTGGTGGTCTACTGATCTAGATATTTAACAATCTCTTCTAGCACAGCCAAATTGCAATTTCTCTCCCCATAATTAATCCAAGGTGCTGCTGGACTAAGTAAAACAAAGGGACTTATTTAATCCTAGCAGAAAATCCTCCAAAATTAGTAATAGCATACTTACAACCTTATTGAACCATTATCATTACCATCTTTTTTCCTTTTTTTTTCTTTCAGTGCTACTTGAAGGGCTTCTTTATTAGCTTTTAATGAGAAATATATACAAAAAACAAATCTTGGCTTTTTGCTGTGGTAACCATATTCTTGAACAGTGAGACAAAGTAAATTTAATTGAAATTATCTTCCAAAAACCCCCATTCTGAACTACCTGAGCTGGTATGAAGCCCAGTTATAATCCCCACACACCTAAACCTTCATGAACACACCTTCAAAGCCCCCCTGACAGCAGGCACAAGGAGATTTTCCCAACTCTGTGAAGCAGCAGGAGAGACCAAGGCAGGGCCAATGTGCTAAGGAACGTGTAGGAGGCAGCAATAACAAACTGACACGAAGAAATAAGGTTGTAGCTGGAACAAATGGAGCTTCTGTGGAGAAGTTTGGGGGGTTTCTCTCTGATCTAACGTGCCACCCCACCCACCACTAGACCTAGATATTCCTCCCATCCCTCTGGCATGACCAAGCCATCCTGTGCAAAGCAGGCTTGAATCTGGGTTACCAGAGCTCTTCTGAAAAGTGCTTTTATTCTTCAGCAAGCTCCAACAAGGCCTTATTTCCAGCTGGCAGAAATTATCCAGGATGAAGCTAGTTGCTGTATTGTCATTATCCAACAGTGTTTTCTCACTAGACATCCTGAATTTTCAAGTGGTGCAAAACACTTACTGGGGCCTGCGTGAATACACTAAATTATGGCTTACCTAACAGCACCACCTCCTTCTAGCTTTCCACCTTCAGGCCAAATTTCTGTAATTTAGCAATAACACCTCATCTAAGACTCAGAAAGCTTTCAGCTGGCTGAGTAGAGGCAGCAAATAAAGAGCAGTAAGGCTGCAAACATAACCAAGCTGGGACTCAATTCAGAAAGAAGACAGGGTAGACTTTTGCTCTCCAAAACTCAGAGGTGCACACAGACTTAAACAGGCTACATTTTAATCTGCATTTCTACATCCAGTCTAGCAGCAGTGGGAATCCCCTTAACTCAGGCACTCAATAGTTCATGTCTGCTTTAGCCACACAAAACACTTCACCCCTTTTGGAAATGGTCTGGCTGTCTTGTTCACTTGTTGTTATTGTAAGATAGGTCAGATAGTCTCAGTATCTCTCTTAGTATCCCAAATCCACAGTGCACAATGAACAGAGCTGGGCTCTGAGAAGTGTGAACTAATTTAGTATCATCCAAAACTTTGCCTTGTTTCCCTTTTCCCCTGTGCCACAGGCTCTGAGGTTCACTTTCCTTCTGGGCTTCACTTGGTTTTTCACTGTATGCTCCTGCATTGAAACACCTCCATCAGCTCAGAGGGGGAACATGCTTAGGGACATGTCCCAGTCCTTATTTTGGTGCTCAGCTGCAGCGCTGTACTGCCACGAGGACCAGCAGTGATCCAGCTGTGGCACAGATCACACATCTGCCAAAGCTCTATTTACAGCCTGGCAACCAAACCCTGGGGGTTCCCCATCCCACCTCAGAGACTGGAGCCCCAACATTTCCAGTTCCTCCATGTGGATCAAACCCCTCTCACGTTGTGTTTAGTCAGAGAACAGAAACAAGGATGTTCTGACAGGAGAGTTAAGTGCCTTGGCTCCCCCACCTGGCAAATGTCCCTCTCTGTCTGTGTGCTGAACTCAGGACTCCTGTTTACCCATTGATTTTTAAATAACATTTCCCAACCTGGATGAACAGAATGGCTCCCAGTAAATCTTCCTGCTGATGCCTTCCTGAGGCAGCCAACAGCCTGAACCAACAGCATTACCAGGGGCTCTGACCTTCCCCATCCATCTTAATTAGGTATTAACTTCAAAAGGCTTTTTCCTACACAGCTCCTGCCAGCATCAAACAAAAAGACAAACACCAGCCTTGAGTCGTCAAAAATGTAATTACAGGGTCTCTTGGAAAGGTGGCTCTGCCTGCTTCTCTGGTTTTCACTCCAGGAATTTATAGCAGGGAAACAGCACTTTAGCAATACTTAGAAGAGCCCTACAATGAGAAAATACACCAAGAGCTACTTGCACAAAGTACAGCTTTATCTGTCTCAACAGCCCTATCAGAAGCACTCACATTGCTTATTTAGTGCTCTCCCACCTAGATTTGCAGATGTTCTCTGCCTGTCCCTTTCCTTCAGCACAGGTATGGACAGCCCCTGCAGCCCAGTCTGTTGGCACCTATCAAGACATTTAATTACACAGCCTGGGCTGAAGCAAAGGATTCAGGGGGAAAAGGGGTTAAAGGTAAAGTCACAAGGACTCCAGAGCATAAAATTGCCTTTGCCACAGGAGCTCCTCATGCACTACCAACACAGCCCCTGCACCTCACACAGCAGAAGTGCAAAGTGGCAGCAGATGCTAAAATGTAGTGAGGAGCTCCTGCCAAACCTGTAGCACTCAAGGTACCTTAATCCACACATGAACTAACTCAAAAAAAAAAAAAAAAAAAAAAAACCAAACCAAAAAACCCCTGGATGTGGCACTCAGTGCCATGGTTTAGTTGAGGTATTAGGGCGTGGAATGGACTCAGTGATCTTGGAGGTCTCTTCCACCCTCACCATTCTGTGATTCTGTGATCTATCTTGCATTCTGCCTTAGAGAAGCTGTGCTAATAAATAATTTTTAAAAATAAGTTGAAAGAAATCCTAAGCATGCTCTGCAAATTTGGTTTAGTTCACCCAGGAGCTGCTGTGACAATATTAGAGTCCTGCTCCTGCAGACACCAACTTCAACAAAACAAACCACAGAATTTTAACCTTGAAAAATCAGGGCTGGGAGGTTGCCTCCTAATAGACCACACCTGATCCAAGAGCAGATCTGTGTGCAGCCATGGGGAGCAAGAGCAGAACCAACTACCCAGGAAACATCTCAGCATTTCTGGCTGTTCAGAGGCAGCATTTTGATAAGGGAATGTTTGGAGATGGGAATAACAAGTTGAACATTGCTATTCCTGTGCTCCTTTTTGCCTTGATGGGGCATAAGAGACAAACACACAGTTCTTTTTCCAGCCCATCAGCTCACCAGGGGTTTCTCCACTGCATCAATACTTTTCTGATGAGTATTTCTGTCTGATGTAATAACTCCTGTTTCTCTATCCAGGGGCTCCTTGGATCTGAAGAGTGATTGAAGCACCAAGGACATTGGCATTACCACTTTTCTTGTTGTTAGGACAAAGCTAAACTACCACATTTAGCAAAAAATCTCAGTGTGGATTACATCTGCATGCCTCCACCTTTTGCCCACAGAAACTCAAGCATTTGTACAACAGTGCTGAATAAAATTATTGTTTTCTGACAGAGTTGAGGCAGCACAATGTGCTGCTAACCCACACAACAGAACATTGGCATCTGTGCCTACAACTGAGAAACAGCTCTGCTCCACAGAGAAGCTTTCAGGACTAAAACTTCCAAATAAAACATTGCCTTGCCTTAAATCTATTAGTTTTTCCTATGCTAATACATTAACCAAAGTTGTTTATATTACGTGAAGCAGAGGTTACAATGTGAGTCACAAGAAACCCTCATTTTTCTTTCACCTGATGACTTCAGGAAGGAAGCTGATGTCACATGAACAGCAATAAAAACATCAGAACCAGGCAATTCATCATTGCAGCAAAGTGTTAAATAATAAGCCTCCCCCATACCTGCTCTCTCCTCTTTTAATTTAAAAAAATTTCTTGCTACTTTGAGTTATTTTGAAGCTGCGTCTGTTTATTCTTCTGCCAAGTTGTTGAAATACTTTTAGCAGAGACAACAAAGGAAAACAAATTATTTCACAGAAACCAGAATAAGAGCATTTAATGTTATAGCGAGAGCCAAATCAACTGCTCCTATAATAAATCTTTAATCCTCTGAAAATGTTCTCTTACAATAGCAGCACATTGAAGCAAGGAAGCAACACAGCTCGAGTCATTCAGCTGACTGTGCAGCAGAAGAAGCATTCATGTCTGACACAATGACTGCAGCTCCTTGCTCCAAATGGGCAGGCATAAAATAAATGGGACTGTGGTGCCAGGAACATCCCCTGCAACCAGCAGGGACACAAGGTTAAGAGCACTCTCTGTCCAAGGCTCCTGTGGAACAACATTGAGGGGGCTGAGGGGCTCTCCAAAGCCTCTGAGGTGCTGAAGAGCAGGGCCCCAGGGCTGCTCAGTGCACTCTGCTCTGAGGAAGTGGTCCCAGCACAGAGGGCACAGCTGCCACTGCACTGCCATCAACAAAGTTATCTAAACCTTCCCTTCACAGGCAAAAGAGGCCTCCAGTGTGAGCTCTTGCTCCTCTCAGTGCTTTGACCACCAGATAAAAATATTCCCCATTATTCTCCATTTCTCCCTTGCCCTGCAGTGCCCTTCAGGAGCCAAATGCTGCTTCAACCCTCACCTGGTGCTCTCTGGGATAAACCCCAAGTGCCTCCCTGTGTGTCAGCTGGAGCTGCCAGCCCTCCCTCCCTCCCCTAGTGTCACTGCCCAGCTTCTCCTGGGGCCTACAGACCCCAGACATTGGGTCCAAAAAGGCTCTTGGTGTATCTCTGCCTGGAGGGGCTGCATGCCTGTGTTCTTGGGCAAGAAAACTTTACCACACCTGTGTTTAAAATGTTTATAGCCCTCAGAGGTGTCCAGAGTCAGAATCATAGAACCAGGGGATGGTTTGGGTTGGAAGAGACAAAGCCAAACTCATTTCACCCCCTACTACAAGCAGGGACACCTCCCACTGTCCCAGGCTGCTCCCAGCCCTGTCCAGCCTGGCCTGGGGCACTGCCAGGGATCCAGGGGCAGCCACAGCTGCTCTGGGCACCCTGTGCCAGGGCCTGCCCACCCTCACAGGGAACATTTCCCCTTCTGTATATCAAATCTAAATTCCCCTTCTTTCAGGCTGAACAGGGGTTGGGTTTCAGTCTGACTTCTTCAGGTTACCAAAATCAATTTAATAAATTGAAAGGCATTAATATCATTCATCTGGCTGTTCAGCAATGCTTATCAAAATACTAATCTCCAGTGATGACTGTAACCAGCTTCACAGATAAAAATACAAGAGTTGTCTTGGGGGAAGAGAGGGCTGTAGCTTTTTTCAGGAGGTTTTTTGTTTGGAGGTTTTGTTGGTAGAAGGCAAAAAATAAATTCACAGCCATTAATATCCAGGACACTGGAAATTTAATTTGCCTAAAAATGTCAGTCTCACTTCTTAGGAATGAACAAAGGGTCAGGTCACTGTATCAGTCCTTATTTGCTGAACAGGAGCATTTTTGTTTGTTTTAAAGACCCTCAGAAACACAACAAAGCTATTTACTGAGGTCTTGGAGCCAAACTTTTTCAAGGGCTTTTAATGCCAGGCTGAGCAGGATGTGCAAAGAAAAAAGCCCAGTGTGATCTAATCACCAAGAGCCTGGAAAAGATGATTTTCAGTCTGCACCAAACACTACTTGATTTTATTTGACCATTTTCCACAAGCCAAATCAATGTCTCAGAGCAGAGAAATCAATCAATGCAAAAAACTTTTTCAATCATTGTGCTAAAGGAAGGGAATGCACAGGAAAAAGCTTTCTCCATATCAGAGCAAATGCTGGATCACAAGGAGCACACAGCCAGGGCAAAGCCACTTGAGGAGGGTTAGTGCCCTTCCCAAATGTAACAAAACTTCTCAGTGCAACCCTCTTTCAAAGGGTGGGGTGACAGAAAGCCTCAAGGACACCTCCTCCAAATTATTTGTGGGAACTCTGTACCACATTAAAAATATTGAGAAATGCTAGGTTGGTTTTGTTCTTTGGCCAAGCATCTCCTCCTCTCAAACTTCCTCTCATTTATTTAATTTCACAGGCCATTTGATTCTTCCATTTTCATTTTCGTGTTTGTTCTCTTTTAATTAAAAAAAAAGCTTTGTTTTTCATGCATTTTAAGCTTTTTAAGAAATGAAGTTGTTGAAGCTGTTCTTTGTTATCTGCATATTTTCTGACAGAATAAAAAGCTTTCCAGATGAGTATTACTGGCATATAAATGAAAACAAAAGAAAAATTTGTTTATTGTTAGAGCTAGGAGACACCTTATTCCTCTGTGGGGGCTGACCTTGATGGGTACATAGCAAGTTGACTGTTTGCCAATCAATTTTACTTCCTGGCAGTAAAGGAAGATGCTTCACCTGAAATCTTGGCTGGCATCACTTTGATGCTGACAAAGAACTGCCCCGACAGTTCCAAGGACCTTAAAAGTTTCAGATTTTGGGCAAACCCTCTTTGCTCAACACGAGGCACCACCCAGCAGGCCGTGGGTGTGGAACATGTTGAAAATGGAGTAGAAATCTGCAATAACAGCACAGCTGTGCCCTACAAACCTGTAGGACATTTGCCTACAAACCATCAACCAAGCATTCTCTTACCAAACACATCCTGCCCCATCTCAAACATTGCACAGCTGGCTCCAGGAGGAAAAGAGGGAACCAAAACACACTTGCTGTCATTTTGAAACACCTTTTCCAACACTGACAAGCATTCAGGTTCATTTCCTCTGGTATGGAAAGCCTATCAACCCTCACTAGAAAAATGTGTCTTTCAACAAATTTTGCTCATCTCAGAAAAGTCTAGGCTTCCTCTGGGATAAGCCACCTTATTTATAGCATTTAACCTTGATTATCCCTGTCCTGCTGTTCACATGGGAGATGTGTTCACCTCAGCATCAGCTCCTTCCTCCAGCCACACAGACACTAATGCATGGCACAAACAGCAAGTCATGCCTGTACACAGCAAAGGAACTACCTCAAATGAAAAATTCATTCATAGTTTTACCATCCCTACATGCCAAGTCATGTCTATCAATCATCCATGCAGATTCATTCAGCAAACTCTTCTGCTAAGACACACTGCCCTCAATTTCAGACATTTTTAACTCTCAGCATTCTTTGCAGGTGTGGATAGTCCTCCTTTCCAGGATTTTACCTTGAAAACCCTTCTGTGGATCTCTATCTTGGCCATGAAGTGATTGCTAAATACAGCAAACTTCATTTATAAATGCCTGGCTGGAAGCCAAGGATTCCTAAAGCCCTGGCATTTGCCTACAACCTATTTGTAAAGCTTTCCCCAAAAGTAGTTTTAGTTTCTTGTTACCAGACTCTGTCTTTGGCCCAGGACCATCAGACTCAGCAATTTGCTTTATTTTGTCATTCCTAAATCCTCTCAACAGGGAGCAGCTCGTGGCTTATCCTCTGCTGGCACACACAGTCCTACCCTCACCAGGGAGCTCAGCTTTGCTCTGCAGCCCTGGAAAGTGCATTACTGCATTTCAACAAGGGAAGTCCCCATATCAACACTTTATAACTCCCCCTTCACAGGACTCCACCTTCTTCCAAGGCAAACTGCCTTGTTTTCTTTTCACTTCCAGCTTTTTTGCATGAATTTGAAAGCGCAAAGTTTTGGCTTTTACAAGTGTCCAATTTTGAGGTATTTATGGCACTAGGCCACTTACAGCTTTACAGGTTGGTGGAAGATGATCACTACAATGACACTGCAAACTCCCCTTCAGAACTTGAGCACCTTTAGCTTATTAAAATCCTTGCTGTCTATTCAGAAGCCTTGTGCAAGATTTTTTTGGCTTCTGCTGCTATGAATTTCTGCAATTCTTGTGGCACAAAGTTGCTTTCTGCCAGCAGTCACCTCTAAATTTTCGTTATTAATGCCATGGATGGGTCTGTCCTGCAGCACACCCCATAATGAGATTTGTGCTGCCACTGCCAATAAACTCCCCTGCACACAGAGCCTCAGTCTCCTCTTGCCTCCCTGCCTCAAACCAAACTTGAAACATCCTCCAGTGCAGCCTCTCTGTCAGGCACTGCTCTCAAGATCCTTCACAGGTCTGCACTTTCATCTCCTGATTTCTGGGGTTGCTGCATTTCTGAAGAGGGAACAGCTTTTATTGCCAGACATACTGAGGGAAAGCTCACTTCTGTTTGTTGTTATTTCCTTCTGGAGCAACCTGAGAATAAAGCAGCAGGTGATTACCCACTCCTGGTAACCCACCCACACTAAGATCAGGATTTTCCCATGGCTGGGTTCTCCTCATTACCAGCAGTTTCATTGGGCTATTGATCATACTACAAACATTAAAAAAAAAAAATCATAATCCCCTTTCCAGACCATATGGCATCACTTCATCATCCTTGTCAGCCTGCCTATTCATCAGATCTCATCCATGCAACCCTTCAATTCCCACCCAAACCATGGCTTTGGCCTCAGAGCACTGCTTGGAATTAGCTGCTTTATTGCATACGTGGAGCTGGCAGGACTGCCAGTGAGCAAACACAAAGGCAGGGGCAGTGCAGCTCGTTAGCTGAGCACACTCTGTTGCTGGGAGCATCTCAGAGATGAAAAGAACCATTTCAAGCATCACATCCCCTCAAAAATAAACAACAAAAAAGGCACCAGCGCAGCTTGTCAGATGAAGTTGATTACAAATCAAGCACATTCACAGACCCAGGTCACAACATTTGGGTTCATTAGCAAGAAAAATATTAAACAAGAAGTGGCATTTGCTTTTTATGGCAGCAGAGTCAAAAACCAGCTCCTGAGTTTTTTGCTTTGGTACAGGCTCCTGATAAAAGGGGTCTATTCATGTTCTGTCTGCTTTCAAATGATACCAAAAAAAAATATTTTGCCTTTTCTAAATCAGATTTCAAAACCTGATTATCTTAGTTTTAGCCACAGTATCAAAGCCAAGTAAATGTTTAAATAACTAACAAGAATTGGATAGACAGCAGATTATTCTGTATTACACTCCAGCCCAAAATAGACTTCAAAATTACTATTTTTTTTAAAAAAATCATCCTTGAATCACAGTACCAGCAAGCAGTTCATTTAAATGTAGTAATTCTGAGAATCATTTCAGCTTTGATTACCAGGAAGACAGAAATATGGAGAGAGGTGTCAGGATAGCAGCTTGAGGGCATCCAGTCTACAGAAACAAGAGAGAGTTCTCTAGGAAGGCTTGCCATTATCCCTAAGAAAATACATTTCAACCTCCCTGGAGTCTTGTTCATCCTCCTCACATCTGTCTTAGAAGTCCAAGTTTAGAAGCAGTGCCAGTGATAAATGAGATTTCCCCAATGCAAGTTCTGTTCCTCCCTGAGCAGTTATATAAATCTAACAAAGGAGATGCTGCCACCCCAAAGTTTTAGAGCTGGGGAGGGGGAGAACAAGAGACAGACAAAAGAGATGGAATTATAAAAGCTTACTGTGCTCACCCTAAACCATTGGGCTGTATTACTTCTGGCAAAAAAATCTTTAAGGGGCACTTTCCACTTTATAACCATTTACAAAGCAATTCATTGACTCTCAAAAAGCTCTCCAAGGAAAGAAGGGACAATATGAAAAGCACAGAACATTGCTTAATGAGGGAAAAAAATTCAACTATTTTTCTAGTCTATCTTTTTTTCAAGTCTATTCCTCAAAATTGAGAATTTGTTGCATTTAAATTCCAGTTTTCAGCATTTACCTCTCTATTGGACTATCTTTTTCTTCTATGCTCCCATGGCCAGGTGTTAGCCCTTCTCTGCATGCCTGCAGTCATTTCCTTACCTTATCTGAAGGACATGCTGGGGATCTGCTGTCATTTCTTATGGAGGTGGGACATCAATTTTAACAGCACATTTTTTCAAGTTACAAATGAGTAACTCTATACTTATTTCTTTTTTGAATGTGTTGGAAATTCCTTCTCCAGCACCAGTCAGGAGTTGGTTACTTCCAAGAGGGATGCTCACCATCATTCAGCTGTATCCCCCACTTGAGAAGGGCAACAAAAAACTCCCAGTACAGGTACAAAAATAAAAAACACATACCCAGAACAAAAAAACCCTCTGTCTACTGCAAACTCGACTGAGACACCAAACTTTCCACCCAGGGCATTGGGAAGCTGCCAGATTCCAACCTTCCACTGCTCTGTCAGCCTTGGAGAAGCTCAGCTTGATAGCCCAGAGAGACGAACTTTGACCAACAGGAATGAAACAAGGACTGTTTCAAAAAACAAGAGCGCTAACGAGCAGCTGTTCTATTAAATTTGGAAAAGCTACTTGATTCATAACACATTCTTTCCAGTACAACATTTGAGGATTTCTTTTAAAAATAAACACCAGAAAATTTAAAATCACTTGTTGGCAAACACACACAGGGATACATTTGAGGATCCATGTCTTGGTTTGGAAGAAAAGGAGATTTCTTGCCCTTTATTCCCAGCCTTGAACTGCAATTGCCTACCTGGGAACTTCACACCTTCCCTGGAAGTTGCCCTTTCAGTAATCCTCAGTATAACAGAAGGGGCCCACAGGTAATTAGCTCAGACTTTTCACAGCCTGAAAGCTAGACAGGTTTGTCAAAATTATTTTTATTCTTACGGTTTATTATCTTGTTGTGAAGATTTTTATGAGAAAAAGATTAAATCACCACCCTGATGTGTGCATTTCATTAAGCCTCTAATCCTTAAAGAGTCACTAATGCAGCTCACCATTGAAAGGCATTAAATCATCATTCAGTCATATTGACCAAAATAATCTCCTAATTATTTCAGAGACGAGCAGAGTACCAGAGATGTGCTGTAAATGACACCTAGGAATGCACAAAACAAAAGGGATAGAAAGGCAACTTTGATTACTTTTGGTCTCTATGAATAATGGAACATAAATATATCCCTACCGAGCAACTTACTGGGGTAGGTGGGATTTTTAAGTGGTACAGGATTTGGATGGGGTGTGGAACAAGTTCCAGCTGCAACAGATCAGCCCCTGCCACCACAGCATCAGGAGAATTACAATGAGCAATGAATTCCAGGTGAGGAACATTTGGCAAATTCAGCCAGCTTCTGAAGAAAACACTCCAAAAGCACAACCAGTCTGTAATAAAAATAAATTGCCAACCACACAGCTGATAATGGAGCTTGCATTCACTGGAAATGGGTTTAGGATTTTTTTTGTTTTGCTGCCATAAGTGTAACTGGGAGCACGTGTGAAGGGCACCATTGAGAGGTTGGACCTCACAATCTTGGATGTCTTTTCCAACTTAACTGATTTATCAAGGCTGGAACTCACTTCTGACTTCATCCCTTCCTTCTTCTCCCCCTTTGGGTGGACACAGAGGAGAGCTGCTGCCACCAGCAGAGCCCCCCACACACAAACAATTTTTCTCTCTTCCTAAATCAGGTGATGATTTCCACAACATCCCAAAGGCTTTTCCTGCCAGGGTCATGCACTCACACATTTGCTGAAGACTCAAGAACAGGGAGCAGCTATCACAACCAATGCAAGGAGGAATCCAGTAAGGAAAGCCACTGGATACAGCTTTGTATTCCATGTTAAATTTATCACACCCTCTGTGACTGTAGCCATAAATCTTTCAAGAAGTTCTTGCTTCTAAAGCTTGCTTTTGAGTATAATATTTGCAATTTAAACACCCAACGGACCAATAATAATTCACTGTCAACCTTTATAAACCCTTTTGAATAACTTGCATTCTCATTACTAGAAAGATCATCAGAAATAAAGGAAAAAAACCCAGCAAGCAGGCTTAGAAGGAAGAAGAAATCCCTCAAGTCAAAACATGAGTTCAAAGGATAACTTCAATATCTTTGTATTTTTTTTAACCAACTCTCCATTTTATCATAAGGCTCAGAATCACCTTCCCAACTAAATGGACATGGTAGGATTTATGGTGAGGCACAGCTTTCAGGTAGATGCACCTAGATCCCCTGAGAGGATTGAAGTTTAAAAGAAAAACAACACTTTTTTCTTTGAGCAAACACTAAACAGACAGCTGCAAAAGAGAGGAAACAAAGACAGCAGAACTAAGAGGGGATTTTGAAAGAAGCCTCTTTCCTCCCACACAAGGTCCTTGCAGGTTTGCTTTCATCAGAGAACCTCAGAACAGTTTGGGTGGGACCTTAAAGATCAGCCAGTTGAGACCCCGTGTCAAGAGCAGGAAAAATCTAGGTTAAGAAATTTCTGTGTTGCTGCCAACCCTACAGAGTCCCCACATCTCCTGGAAAAGCCTTTTTGAGCCTCATCTCAGCAGCTTCCCCAGCAGCCACATCCCTCAGCCTGGAGGCCTCAGTGCCCACCTGTGCAGAGCATCCCCCCCCTGTATCCAACAGGGGCTCCCTCTTCCCTAAGAACAACCCACATGATGCCTTGAATTTTAGCTTTCATATTTTCAGACTCTGTGCTGCCTAGGGGTGCAGTTCTGAGCCTCACATTCAGTGCTGGTGAGCTCTCTGCACACAGCAGGGACACAAAAATCCTTTCCCTGCTGCAGACCAAGGACAATGAGTAGAAGTTGCAGGCCCAAAAGCACAAACAATAGTGGAGCAAAAAACAAGAAGGATGGGACCTGACAGCCTGGAGCTGGAATTGGACAATTAAATCCCAATTTGCAAATGGGCCAAAACTGATCAAAGTGTGAGACCTGGTGACCATTTGTCCATTCTGTGACCATTTTGGGTCCACCCTGGGTTCAGCCCTGGCCAGGCCCTGTCCTGCCCAAGGTGGATCCTGACGGCCTTTCAGTGAAATCTACTTTATTCTCCAGCTCTGTCCAATCTCTGTTCCAGCTCAGCCTTCCCAAAACCCCCAGCCAACACCACCCAACCAGGCAGGGAAGCACTGCCTGTCCCTGCAGCTTCAAACACACAATTCCCACTGAAAGGGCAGGATTTGTTCGGGCTGGTGGACAAAAGGATTCACTTAAGAATGGGAACTTTGTGATGATCAAGAGATGTTATTTTTAAATATATTTCTTACCTTGTTCTCTATACTTTAGACCCCACTGGACTCTGCTGCAGGCTGGATTTTCTCCTTAATTAACCAAGCTGACCTGGAATAAGTAAGACTTACACTTAATTTCCTTCCAGCACTCTTTCCTTTTGATGAAATGCAAAGTACAGAAGGGTAAATAGCAGCAGGTACATGCCCACAAGCCTGCACCAAAGAAAGAGAAGCTATACAGGACCAGGAATCCTCACAGCTTTGAGGCAAACCTTCCTAGACCTCTCCCTTAGAGCAGGGCACCACAAAAGACTAACCCAGCTTTTGAGCTGAAAGAATCAGGTTTCAGCAGCATGAAAGCCAGACTAATTAACTTTTCTACAACAGCAAAAGCACAAAGCATCAAACTAAACCCAGAATTTTAAAAACTTTTAGATATTTCCCTACCCAGCCAGGTGAATCCTCCTCCCCAGGCTCCTGCAACAGGACAACACCCGCAGAATGCCCCCACCTCCCTGGGAATTTATTGTTTCCATGATCACAAACACCTGGCTCCCTGCTCCCACCTGGGTTCAATTCCCTCTCTGCTTCCCTCCCCTTGTCTGCACCCTGCAAACTGCCTCCCCCAGCCCTGCCCAGCTGCTCCCTGGGATCCCACCTGGGCACTCTTAAAAAACACAAGACAGCAAGAGGATTGATTTCTTTCTTTTTCTTTTCTTTTTTTTTTTTTTTTTTTTATTTTCTTTCATGACAGTCAGAGAAACTTAGGAAAAAGGCTTATAAATTAGGAAAAATATGAGCCTAATTTGTCTTTTATGCAATCCAATATTTTTATAACCACAACTGAAAGCTTCTGGGTTTCTCCACTCTGACTGGGAGCAATTAGGAGATTAACTGTAAACCACAAGAGTGATGTGCCATGACATTGCTGCAACCAGCCCTCCCTCAAACTGCTTTGGTTAACTGAGATTTCTAACAGAAAACATCCAAAATGCTCATGAGATAAAGGACACCCTATGAAAGTGTTGCATCCTGATGCATCATCTCCCTCTAAAAGCCTCTGTGCTTAATTAACATATCACCAGGCTTTTTCACACAAATACATTAATTGGGACATAAATGGATAATAGAGGCCATTACTTCTGTCTACAAAGCTTTGATCTCACTCACAGATTGTCCCTTTTTATTCACACAGACATTTCAGAAGGCACCAAACCTGTGAGGTTTCCTGCTCCTTTCTCTGCTCTGCAGACAAACCAGGTGTTTTCCAGTCCTCAGATGCCTCCTGGTTCATGGCACTGTGGGGATTTCCTGACTGTGCTTTGAACTGTGTTTTGAACAGAGTGGACCAAGACGTGATCATTTATAAAAAAATAGGATTGACCCTGCTGCCAGAATGCCCTTACTTTGCCATCTAAGTTTACTCCTTGAAGCCTTGCCTCCTGGGAACAGGATATCTGCAAATTCAGGGTCCCTCCCCACTTCCAGGACCTGGGAGTCTCCACAGGACAGGGTGAGGTGGAGGTTCTGCAATCTGGTCCAGATTTGCTCCTTCTGCACTACAACTCTCTCACTCCAACACCTACCTGCAGGCTGAACAGGCTAAAAGCCTTCATTTAGCTTGCTAAGAGCTCTTCTGGAGAATGTGAGTGATTACAGGGTCATGTGGGTCGTGATTTATTCTCCTCATGCCAGCCACAAAGGGAGCGCACATATGCCAGCCAACACAACTGTGGCACTGAAAAAATTGAGTTTGCAGTGGGATGCTTTCATGAAGAAGCTTTTCATATACCTCAGATACATTAGAAAAGAGGGTCAGTCAAAATAGCCACTGTCATTTCCAAGGCCTTTCTCACCTGGTTTTGGGTGGGTTCTCAGAAATTCCACATTTTTTTCTGGTTTATCTAAAAGATAGCAAGAATGTCACTTTTACCTTGTCTGAATATCAAGCCTGGAGAAGGTTGTGTGGAGGCCTCAGAGCAGCTTTCCAGTGTCCAAAGAAGCTGGAGAGGGACCCTCCACCAGGAGCTGCCCTGACAGGACAAGGGGGAATGGGTTCAAACTGAGAGAGGTGAAATTTAGGTTTGATATAGAGAAGGGGAAATTGTTCCCTGGGAGGGTGGGCAGGCCCTGGCTCAGGGTGCCCAGAGCAGCTGTGGCTGCCCCTGGATCCCTGGCAGTGCCCAAGGCCAGGCTGGGCAGGGCTGGGAGCAGCCTGGGACAGTGGAAGGTGTCCCTGCCATGGCAGGGGTGGCACTGGATGGGCTTTGAGGTCCCTTTCAACCCAAAACTTCTGTGGCTCTGTGTACCCAACAAGGCAGTGACTGGAGTCTCTCTGTTCCCACTGTGGGCTCAGTGCAAGGATGTGCTAGTGCAGGTTATAAACCATCATCTTTTTACTTCTTGATTATTTCCTTACACCCTTTATTTCTTCAGGCTTACCCAATTATGATTTCTTCATTAAATTGTTTATTATCACAAGTTCTGCCCTTGAGCCTACTGAAAGAAGTGAGAAACCTCTCATTCACATCCACAAACATTGAATCAAGGCTCTGTGTTGGAAGAATTTATTTTCCCCTCAGCCATTGTGGGCACACCATTACTAATTCTAACATTTAACAACAGCACTTACAGGTGTCACGGTTTTTCCAGAACCTTTTCTGTTCAGCCTCCCTGACACCAACACCAAGAGCAGCTGTGGCTGCCCCTGGATCCCTGGCAGTGTCCAAGGCCAGGCTGGACAGGGCTTGGAACAACCTGGGATAGTGGAAGGTGTCTCTGGCAGGGGAGGAACAAAGCCTTTTAAGGTTTTTTCCAAAGCAAATAATTCTGGGATTCTCTGGTTGCATCCAGCAGTTCAGAAGCCAAGTGCAGAGGTTCCCCCTCTCCTCAGCTTTACACAGCCATGGCAGCACCAGCTCTGCACCTGCACTGGCCAAATGCTGCTTGTTTCTAGCCCAAGGTCTGGCAGGGCAAGTGTGGAAGCAGTGAATAACCTGCTCCCCATGCAAAGAGAGAAAATGTTTTCTCATTTAGCACAGGCTCAGTGTGCTTCTTGCCTCTTTGTAGTAGAAATTCCTGTTTCATAAAAGTTCAAGTTTAATATCAGCTGCAGGCCTTCAGGAGCTATTAGCTGATAATTCTCTGAGCTTTTGCTTTAGACTCCCTGACCAGCAGCACTGAAATTATCAAATCACAGCAATATGATGGAAAACCTTTGCTGCAGCAATGAATTTCTCTTTGAATGGAGCTCGACACAGTTACTTACCTTCAGTATTCACATATGTATTAGAGATCCTATCAGACAAATAAAGGGCCTGAGCCTCTTTTTTTTTAATGTTCTTACAGAATAATCAACATCACCAGACCAATCTTTAAGACTCTTAAAAATTTTAACATTTTTTAAAAATAAAACCCTCATGCAAAACACCTAAAGTGCAAATATTTATATTATGCAGCCTGTACATTGATTTTCCAGCTGGGTGTTTTGTGCGTAGGGAACCAACTCTTGGCATCCTGCATCCATGAAATGGGGTCTTCTGAATCAAAAACAAGATAACATAATTTTCTTTTACTTTTCAGGACTGAAATTATGTAACATTTTTCATTGAGATCTTTACATAAAAATAAATCCTAAAAAAGCCAAAAACAACAACAAAAAACCATCCACAAAACCTCAAATGTCTGTAATGGAAAAATGAGGAAATTATTTAATTGAAATAGTTCCTTATTGCCCCCAAATTTAACATACAGACAAGGTTAAATTTGTGGAGTTTTACCAAAACAAAGGAAGAGCATCAGTGAAAAGTGGGTTAATTGTGTAGGATGAAATCAACGCAAATACCTTTCAGTCTGAAAGCTTAAACTAAATGTTACCCTGGATTTTTCCAGCTAGTCCACCTTCAGGAATTTTCCAGGCTGAAATAATGAAGTACCAAGACTATGTTTAGACAGAGAGGAGCAAAGGTGTAAGTTAAGCAGGAAAAGCAAGCACTCACTGCTTTCTATTCATCCTCCAAGATGTTAAAAATAAGTTTTCCCTTCTTAATTTCGAGAAGTGATCCTTAGGAGGCTCTGAAAACTGTAAATCAAATTTCCAATATTATTTCTGCAGGCATTCCACCCGCCTTTCCTGGCTCTTGCAGGGTGTTTATTAGCACTGGACCAGCTCCCTGTTTGCAGCTTCAAGGAGCACGTGGAGAGCTGATGGATCATGTGCCAGCAGGATTGGAAAGGGGGGACCCTCAGGAGACTTGAGAGCCAGGCAAATATCGGAGTTGGGCTTCAGGAAGCAGCCCTAAAACTGGAAGGTGTGAGTGGAGCTGTGTGATTAGAAAACACAAGAAGAGGTTAATTGCAGGGTGGGTGTGTAGGACAGGGTCTAAGGCCATTTCCCAGCTCAAACTGGGACTGCTGGGATGGGCAGGGCTAAATATCCTGGGCCAAGGGAGAGCAGAACTCTGCCACTGCACTTTCTGTATCTATTTTATTCTCCCTGTGGACACTCACAGGAAGTTCTCAGAGAGGTAAATGCTGCTTTGCCCTGATTGTTCAGCATATTTGGGGGGTAAGATGTTACTATTTCTGTACTTTTTCTTGTGCTTCCTGAATAGATTTTGCTCACTGGATAGATTCCTGAGTAGATTTTTGCTGCAATGCCAAGGCTTTGCTGAAATAAAGCCTCTCACTAGGAGTTCTACTGAGCAAGAGATTCACTCACACAGGAAATCCTGTATTTTCAGCATGGAAGGGACTCTGTGTTAAACATCCTGCTCAAAAAGCAATTTTATGAAATATATTTTATTATAGAACGTCCTGCTTTGCAGTAGCATCAGTAAATTAATATGTCTATGATACATTTATGTTTGTTCTGTTTGGGATTTTTTTATGGGGAGGAGGGGAGTTCCAGGGGCTGCACGAAGCAGAAGCTGTGAGAAGGAAAGCCAAGACTGAATCCTCTTTTTCCTCTACCAACACTCTTGTCTGGGTGCTTTTTTAGCCAGGATGGCACCAGGAGTGGAGCCTGAGCAGGGAGGGTTTGTCAAACCAGAGACCTCTGCAGCAGCATCCCTCTGGAATGGCTGGCTGTGGATTGGGTCAATTTTCAACCTGTTTCAGCACTCTAATCTTAGAATCCAAGACTTGCTTGGGTGGGAAAGGATCTTAAAGTTCATCTCATTCCAACCCCCTGTCATGAGCAGGGAACCTTCCACTAGACTGGATTGTTCCAAGCCCTGTACAGCCTGGCCTGGAAGAGAGGATGGCAAGATTTATGTTTTATGATGGAGACACCTCCTTCAGCACAAATCCTGGCTTTACAAGGTCAGTTCATTTTAAAAAGTGTAAAAACACATCCTGGAGGCAGATGTTGGCACTGAGGAGCTCTGCCAGCTTTTTCCAGAGCTGCTCATCAGCCCTTGATGTTGTGCCAGAGGTGGCATCCCTTCTGCACGAGCACATCCCCAACTCCAAATGAGGAAATCTCTAAATTAGCATGAGGAGGGCCAAGAAATCCCCCTTGACAAGAGTGAAAAAGATCAGCTTGATGTGGGGAGGAGGAAGATGTTTGCTGGATCTCCCATCTTTTCCACACTTGTACAGAGACATGGTTCTCAAATTAAAACAGCACCTTTGTTGTGCTGGTTTTTTCCTCTTCCTGAAATTCACACTCTCTCTGGACTGGATATCTGGATATATCTGGATATACCTGGATATATTATGTATTATGGAGCATAAGAGCTGTGAGGAGCAGTTGAGGGAGCTGGGGTTGTTTACCCTGGAGAAAAGGAGGCTCAGGGGCTCTTTATCACCCTCCACAACCACCTGAAAGGAGGCTGGAGCCAGATGGGGGATCTGTCTTTTCTCCCAAGTGACAGGTCAAGAGGAAACAGCCTCAAGTTGCATCAGGGGTGACTCAAATTGGATATTAAGAACAATTTCTTCTCTGAAAAAGTGGCCAAAATTTGGAGCAAGCTGCCCAGGGCAGTGGTGGAGTCACAATGCCTGGAACTGTTCAAAAAACAAGCAGAGGTGGCACTTCACAATATGGTTTGGTGAACACCAAAACCAAGTAGTACTTGGCCAAAATTTGGATGTGATGGTCGTGGATGGCCAAAGTTAGGATGGGGTTGATCTCTTCCAGTGTTAATTATTCCATGAACTGTATAGATCTCTGCACAGGTGAACAGAAACCCCTTCCTGCAGTACAAACATGGGAGTTACACGCATTTATTTTGGAATATAGTATGTAGACATAGATATGACTGATTACAACAACAAAACCAAAAAAAAACAAACTTATTCATAAATTATAACAACAGTGCTGCCAACCACCAGCATTTAAAAGTCACAAGTCAGTCCTCACAAAAACATGAGCTATTATCTTTCAGAAAAATAATACGTGTTCAGTTATTTATCTTCTGCTTTTCTGAGTCGTTAAAATGAATTTAAATCATCATTTCAAGGCTTTGTTCTTAACCATGAAGTAGAAACTTACTTTTAGGGTGGAAAAAAAGCTGAATTTCTTGCACTGGCAGAACTCCAGGAACAAGGACTTTAAGGGAAAAAGCCCAAACAAATATAACGTGTGAACTGTATTAAAACTGCAAGAGTTGGCAACACTTTGACATAATAGAGTATTTTTATGCCAAAACAACTGTGTGTGACAGGGATAAACTTGGCCACCATCACATTCCACTTCTCACTTCTCACATTTAACTCTTTGCTGCAGCCCCAGCTTGAAGCAGCTCTTTGTAGATGTGTTTTCTAAAGCAGGAGCTGCTGGAGTGCTCAGGGTCAAAGTCTGCCCTTGAGCAATGTCTGCAGAGTCGTATTTACAGATTGTACTAACGAGATATCAAAGCTCCAACACCAGAGATAGCTGAAAGTAATATGAAAAAAAGTCTCTTGCTAGAAGAAAACTGATGGAGAAGGGCAGAGGGAAAATTCATTAGCTGGGAGTGAGAAGAATAATGGGCTTTAGAGCCAATTCTTTAGGTTCTTTGCAACACCAGCTGCTCTGGTAAATGGAAGTTGCAATATTTAGGGAAGAGTAATTCCAATGGGAACTGTTTCCCAGTTTTCAGATCTGCACATCAGTAGCTGCACGCGGCTGCCTCCAGGTGCATTCCCTGCCTCCTTCCAGGAGATGGGATTTGATCTCACCAGAGTCCCTGGAGTTTAATTAAAATGCTAAACTCCTGCTCCTGCCTCAGCTGGCTAAATGCAGGTTGTGTATGTGGGATGAGGATCACACTCCTTGGGAAGGGCTTAGAAAGATGGAAGGGAATGTGCCCACTCCACGCTGTTTTATTTACTCACACCCCAACTGCTGAGACATCTCTGGCCAGCAGAAGGCAAATAGGATCCCTCTTCTTCCCCATAACTATTTTTCCTTTCTCCACTGCTGATCCTGGGCACCTCTCCCAAAACTAGGACCATAACTGGCACCTGCTCAGGGGTTTATTTGGAGTCTCTGTTCTTGGGGGTGATAGCAAAGCCCTGTTTTCCCTCAGAAAGTTTCCATCCTGATGGCATCCAAATGATAGAGCATTTTCAGTGACCTGAGGCTCAAAGAAGGGAGCAAATAAAAGCAAGGAAATAATGGTGTAAAAATTAACTTCTTTAAAAAATAAGTCCTGGGTTGTTTGGTTTTTATAACTTCTAAAGGGTGTGAGGTTGATAATTCTGCATCATGGGTTTGTTGGGGTTTTTTTTGCAGAGATAGAAGAGCTGGCAAGTAAAAAACTTTTAGCAGCCTCCACAAAACACCAGCTAAGCTTTTCTTTCCTCCTTTGAAATAAGCTAATGCAGTGAAACAAAGGAAAAAAAAACCCCTATTTGGTCAAATATTTCCCTTGGCTGCAGCATAATCTTTTATTTTTTTTTTTAGGAAAATCCAATGCTGTAAATAACTGGAATTTTATCAGGAGATTAAAGAAAACAAGCTCACTTTCTTCCCTGAAAGAAAATGAGCTAAAATATCATTGACAGATGGCAATCTGAGCCTGGAATACTTTATTACAGGCTGATGACACCATTTTCTCTCTCATATTTGCAAGTGTAAAAGGCAGGCACCTTTTACACAGCTGAGAGGAAAGAACCTCTTTAGCCAAGTGCTGCTCTTTGTTCACTCCCCCATCTCAGGCAAGAGAAAAATACTCACTGTAATGTCACAATAAATCTGGTATTTATGAAAATGAGCCCAAGAGCCCCAGCCAGGCCAGGCACAGCTTCTCCCAAGGAAATTTAATCTTCCTGCACATCTCTCTCCATCAGTGCTCTGTCTCTGCTCCGAGACACAGCAGCCCGCAAAGCCCTGCAGCCCCTTTCCCAGCACAGCCTGCACAGTTCTGCTGCCTCATTTGGTGCTAAAAGTATCTTCTGAGAGACAAACAAACTGCTTTTTAATAGAGACATGAGCAGCCTTTGAAGGTAGGAACCACAGTGACCTGTGGCACTTCTGTGGCTACAGAAATTTTCATTCCTATATGCATTTCATTCTTTCTCTCACTTCAGCTCCTGGCTGGCTATACAACAGATTGAAGAGCAGTGAGAATGAAAGGGAGAACAGCTTCTTTTCAGGAGAGATGCTTCAGCAAACAAGTTCCTGTGGTCCTTCTGTCCAACACTGATCCTTCCCTACAACCAATCTTTCAAGACCTTTGACCATCTCACCTAATGTGACAAGCTCCCATTAGTTCCTAAACCATGCATTAAAACAGGGAATCAGGGTTAGGAAATGCATCCCAGCAGCAGCTCAGCTGAGGCTGAAGCACCCTGAGTTCAGTTCCTGTCAGGCACCAGGGAATTCTCACCAGGAGAGGCTGAGCCTGCCCCTCCTGAACCCCCTGAGCTCAGGAGCTCAGGCCACCCTCACTGCCCTGTCACAAAACCACAGAGGGACTGAAAATGAGAGTGCAGGGACACTGAAACACTTGCAGGAGTGGTGAGGCACCAAGAAAACTCCTTTTTGTTTTTCTGCTTCAAAAAGAAGGAAATATTTTGAAGCATGGTGGTAAAATAATCTGGTTGTGGACAAAAGCATGGGTACATTATTTTATGTCTTGTTGTGCAAATATCACAGAGTCATAGAAGCACAGAATGGTTTGGGTTGGAAGAGACTTTAAAGATCACCCAGTTTCAAGCCTTGTCATGGGCAGGGACTCCTGCCACTAGACCAGGTCCAACCTGGCCTTGGACACTTCCAGGGATCCAGGGGCAACCCCAGCTTCTCTGGGCACCCTGTGCCAGGGACTGCCCACCCTCACAGGGAGAAATTTCTTTCTAATTTCTAATCTGAAGCAACACTCATGGAATTATTCAACTCTAATTCCACAGGAGTTCCTGCAGAAAATTTAAATTGTGTTGCTGGAAAGGGTATGGTTGAACTAGCAAGCACAGCTTTATAGGCAACCAGTGAGGTTACTAAGTCCCAATTAAATCAGTGGAAAAAACTCCCAGCTCTGTGGGATATTTCGTCCCTCGGTTTTTTAGCATCCTTGGGGTGCCTCACACTGCCAGCTGTACCAAGAGACTTTATGCAGAAGATGTTCACAGCAGGAGATAATAGCAAGCAATTGAGGGCAAAGATATGGTGGGATACATGGGAGAAAAGGAGTTGCAGCTCTTAACTGACCAGAGAGAGAAGGCTGGGAGGAAAGAGGACAAGTCATTAAATCCAAATCTTGGCTGATAGAAGAAAATAGCTGTATCTTCTCTTGCAGGAAGGAAATAAGTCAGTAAAACACATTTTCAGCACTGCTGTGCACCATTATTGCAATTATTTAGCAAAGAGATGGTTGAGTATATAAATACTACACTGACTTTGATAATGGTTCTTTTAATTTGAACAGGTTCGACAGCACATTAAGAGCTGTGGGCACAATTGTTCTCAAATGATAGATTCTCTTTCATGAAACCATATAGGGGATTTCTCTTGCTTTCTTCCTAAGGATAATAGAAAATAGCAGAAGCTTGACATCATAATAGAGTTCAAGTGCCTTAGCAGTATATCTGCTCTCAAAGAATTCTAAAAAAGCTGCACTAATGCACTTTGCAGTGTGCATGGCACAGGCAGGCCCGTTTGGAGCTCTGGCAAATAAACAGACTGTTGCCCCTCTTGTCCATCAATCGAGGCAGCTCTGGGGATGATAGAGTGCCATGGATTCCAACCCAATCAGCTGCTATTGCCTAATTATACAAGCAAAACAAATCCAGACTGTTTAAGGTAGAAGGGGGAGGCGGGAGGGGGAACTGCCATAAAACACTGAGGGAGAGCTGTCTCCTCTTTTCAAACATGTAAAACCAAAGAGTTGTTTTCCCCTTAAACAGGAATACTGCAGCCATGACTCCACAGACCTATTTACTTTTCTTTTCATAATGTGCCAGTCTGCATGCAATAAAGCTGTCAGGCACAGCTCGAGAGCAATAAATATGGGGGGAAACTGTTATTTAACAGGCCAAGAATCATCTGTACAGTGTCACTGTGCATTCAGAGCAGTGCTTGTGTAAAAAGTCATTTTGCAAAATGACAATTTGTGTCGCATCTATTTCCATCTCTCCTCCCATTCCCTTTCCCTTGATTTTCCCAGCAGGAGTAGGGAGATTTCTGCATCCCTGCCCTGCTGCTGCTAAAGGAGCAGGTGCCAGGGCTGCTCAGTGCACCAAGACAGGGGAGCAAAAGGAAAAGGCAGAAACCTGCAGGGCTCTGAAGAAAACAGGGTGGGAAAATTACTCTGTTTTGCCAGTCTCAGAACAGATATGTAAACCTAAAGATCCCATATATTCAGAGATAAAGGGAATGAAAGACAAAGCCCTGAAGCACAAGAACCTGGATGTGTAACTGCTTCAGCTACAACCCACAGAAAGTGTTGACTATGGGGGTTCCAGACAGAAAGAGAGAGAAAAAGTCTAAAATCTTGGACTTCTATATCCCACCACTCCCTGCATTCTCAAGCACTTATCACTTCTTCAGGCCAATAAAACACAGATTTCTTTCTTTAAGAGAGATGAGCTTTTGCAGACCCAGGTATAAAAACCTCATCAAGCCCATCTAAAGCATCCCCCCTATATATGATTCTTATTTGAAACAGCTTCTCTGGAAACACATTTTCCTTTTCCAAGGAATTCCTCTCACAGCTCAGAGACAAGATTGTTCCAAACTATTCTGATGTAATGATTTGCCACCAGAGACCAGAGCCCCAGTAGATTTTTGGTGAAGACTCCCAGAGGTGCCAGTGGCCCAACAAAGATTACTCTGAGCCAAAACATCCCAAGAAGGAGGAATGGTGACCAGAAAGATGTGCAAAATAAATGAATTAGGGACTTTACTCATTGTCAAGTTACATGAATGTAGTTTGCTGAAAGGAGTAGGAATAAAATAATTATAGAGCTTCGATCTTCTGTCATGCTCCCCTTACTACAGTGTGATTTGCTCTTTTGAGCACCTACAGAAATTTAAAACCCAGTGTAGCATGTGGCCAACCCCCTTTCATGAAAAGAAATGGATTCCTGAAAAATCCCACTGAATAACATTAAATTTATCAATGATATATGGGGAAAATAACCAGGCAGTGTATAGATCTGCAAGCAACCACCAGCACTGCCTGGTTCAGGAATGATATTTATTTATGTACTGTGATTATCAAGTGATGGAATGACTGGGTGGCTTGTGTTATATCTGCAGTCACAGACAGCCAACTGTGTAGATGGGCTGGAGATACATGACATTTGATTCAGGACTTTCACAGCCTCTTGGCAGGCCTGTTTTGTTCTGGGAGCATCAGCAGCCCTATAAATAAGTTATTGATTTTAATTTGTGAGCAGAATATTGTTTAATCTCTGCAAATCGCCTCCTGTTCCACTGTATAAAGTCAGCAGAAGGAAATAAAAGTATTGAATATCTGCTAAATTGCACTGAGTTAAAAAATCTGCCATCGGTGACATTTTACCCTTCAAAACCAGCATTCTACTAAATTGAGTTTCTTTTAATGGTGGCAGACTGCCCCTCCACAGAACGGCCCTAGAAAGGCTGTGAGATTTCAATGATATCTAAAAAACTAAATAGTTTTGGCTCAGCTGTGGCTCATCTTGGGTCATTCTGTGGGGATGGGGCAGCAAACAGGCCCTCCATCCCTGTGGGGGTCCCTGCAGTGGAAGGGGGGTTTGTGGAGGAAGCAGAATGGTTCTGCTCAGAGGAAACTCTCGGCACCAGGGGTCTCTCTCTCCCTGATGGGTCTTCTTTTTCTCCCCTGGTGCTGCACTTTAGATCACTAAAACACTCTGTCTCAAGTGACCAATTATTTGCCAGCCACAGAGCATCACAGTCCCAAAAATGTCTCCATCTCACCTTGATTCAAACACAGAGTTTTAACCAGGTACTGACCCCCTCTCTGTGGGGTTAACACACTCAGCCAATTCATTCCAGTCAATTTTTATAAGTTTTGTTAGCAGAAACCTAAAGTTTGGTGCTGGATTTGTGGTCTGTACATCAATATTGTATACAGGAAATAGAACCTATCACTTTTACTCTATTGCATTTACTTATTATTGCCTTTCACTTTGAGTCAAGATGGAATTGAAAACTGATACCTGGAAATTCCCACTGGAAATTCCCCAGCCTGTTTTTTTCCAGCCACAGTGCCAGCTATTATGATACCACATTTTCAAGTAACCTTGCAATTCAGAAAAGTCCTGTTGAAAAAAGCATTTTCAAATTAACCTTTGAAATTATGGCTGCTCATGGCCTTTCCCCAACCTGACTCATGAAGCAAAGCCTGTCTCCCCTGAAATTCTATTAAAAATGCCAGCCAAATAAACCCATTATAGCTATAACATCTCAAATTAATGTCAACATGTCAGGACATATGTCTAATTTCAGTTTGGGGACTTGAAGATTGGAATCCTCATTACGGGCACCATCAGCTGCTTCCAAGCAGCCTTCAGGTCTGGAGAGATTCATTTGAAACGAGGAACATCAAGGCAGAGCTCACAGAGCTGTTCAGATGGTGCATTAATTCCAGTCACTTGGCTAAATCTGCGATTACCATCGCTGTGGATTCAGTCATCCACTCAAACCTGCTACTGGTGCAGTTTCAGAGGCCTTTCCACACATCCTTCTTCTCCATTGAGACAGCCAGGGACAGCACTGACTGTGACCTTTGGGTGGGATTGGGGGGGATGAGGAGCTTGGCTAATGAAGCAGGGCACCCGCTCTGCCCAGCCCAGACCTGTCACAAATCTGTGCCCAGCTCCTGACCTGGCCTCAGCACAAAGGAACCTCTGACGAGGACTGAAAGGAAACTGAAAATTGAAGTGGGATTATCAAGCCACTCCAAGTGTGTGTGTCCTTTGGTGAAGAGCTGGAGCACTCATCTCTGACACCCTGTTCTTCTACAATTCTTCTCTGCCTTCTGAAATATTTACATATTTGGAGTCAGATTCTCAGAGTTCTCACGGATTTTTCATAAACAATTCTATTATTAGAGTAACAACTTTCTGCTGGTGATAATTCCTCCTGGTAGGAGGAGACATTGATGGACTGTGGCTTTGACCAGTGTGGTTGAAGAGGTTGAACCCCATCATCCAATCTGGTCTCATTCTCAAAACTGTATAAATACTGAAGTGAACAATTAAATTGGGGTTTTTCCTGCTTGGACATTGGTGCTGTGTCTGTGTTCCTCTGTGTGACAGAATTGAAGGGAGAGCATCAAGCCACTCCAAGTGTGTGTGTGCTTTGGTGAGGAGCTGCAGCACTCATCTCTGTGCATAGTGACTCAGGGACACAGAGGAGGGCTGAGTTTCTATCACAGCACTCTTCAGAAACTTGTCACTATTGAAACCCTTTGCATTGGTTGCTATACAAATGCAAGGCAGACAGACCTTTTCACAGATTTCCTGCCATTTCGCTCTGGGTGACAGAAAGGAAGGGAACAAACAGGAAGGGAGATGGATGGGAGTGATGTGAGATCACAGAGCTGTGCCTACCCTAAGCGTATGCACGACCTGATTCTTCAGACAGCATGCTTATAATCACTGCTGAATCTTTCTTCTTCTGTCTGTTATGAATTGTATTGGTATTTTTAGCCAATTTCTCCCTCATGATATGCAACCTCCAAAATAGAAAAGAAAAAAACAAATCACACCCGTCCCCTTATCCCGTTGTATCTCACTACTTTCAGGAGAATTCTTGTTTTTTTCTAGGGTTATACACATTAGATGCTACTGAATATAGATTTCCAAATTTCTTACTGCCGAGTCTCTGTGTGCTCAGTTTGTTTTGTCAACTTCAAAAAACATTAAAAAAAATTTTAAATGACCTTTTGACACAACTGAGACATAAGCATGGATTCCACTGTGTGCAAAACTTCTGGGACTCTGTCAAAACCAATATTTGTTGTTCTCAGCAACATTTCAGTTATTCAAGGCAAACCTGAGAAATGCTGATGAGTGCAAAAAATCTCAGTTGAAACTTCACTTGAAACTTCTCACAGTGAAGAAAAGCTTCTGTACAAATTCCAGAATAAAAAACATCAAGACTCCTTCTGAACTCATACTAGAGGAAAGAATAATGTACTGTATGTTAGGAAAAAAGGGAATATCTAGAGCCTTCATCTGTCCCATTAATCATACTGGAAAGCTGCTTAGTTATGGACATGAAGTTTGCTTGGGAGTAGAATAAGAAATCATAGAATTACAGAATCATGGAATGGTTTGGGTTGGAAGGAACCTTAAATCTCAGCTCATCCCTCCCCCTGCCATGGGCAGGGACACCTTCCACTGTCCCAGGGTGCTCCAAGCCCTGTCCAGCCTGGATAGAGCATCCACATCCTCTCTGGGCACCCCGTTCCACCAAAACCAGGAAAGCACCAGGAGCAGCTCCGAGCACTGCAGTGTGCACACACATCTGTACACATCTGTGTGCAAGAATCACAATGCAAATAAAAGACAAATCTCCAATCCACTTTGAATTTTCTCTGTTGCATTGATTGGATTATTTGGCTCAAGCTCTGCATTCCTGACTGGTTCTGTTTGCCCACTGCCCAGTCCATGCCCAGGGGAACGTTCCCAGCACAAACAAGCAGATTGAGCTGCAGTCCATGCGCTTGCACTGGCAGTGCTTGGAGCAGGCTGAGGAGATTTAATTGGGGTTAAGGAGAAATTACCCAGAATATCTGGCTTGAAAAACATTTTCTGAAGCAGCTCCAAAGGTTTCTTAAGAGCAAGTCAAGCCATCAGAGACAAATTAATGGGTAAGTTTCACGTGAGATGGTCAAAGTACATAATAAATGCAATTATTAAGACACTTGATTAGATTTTGGACATTCAATCTCGCACAGTAGATAGAGTGGGAAACTCTTCTGTGCCAGGAGCAGACCAGCAAACAAGGGACAGCCATGGGGCTTTCCTTCTCTTTGCTCTGGAGCTCCGTCCAGGATGAGGACAGCTTTCCCTGGACACACTGCCTTCCCTGGCCCCTGCCTTGCCTCACTCCAGCTCCTTTGGTAGAGGCCTGGGAGAAAACTGCAGCCCAGCCTCCTCCTTCTCTTCTCCAGGCCTTTCCTACCTTCCCAGCAAGTTCTCCACAGCCAGAGGAAGGAAAACAGTATGGGGGAATAACCTGTTCTTCCCATCTGCAGTCTGGACCAAGTAGTCCCAAACTGGAACCTTCCAAAAGTTTTCCCCTTCTTGGCCCTTTTGCTCATGTCCTTTATTCCTTCACAGATACTAATAAACCTAGTAGGAATAATTTCAACTGAACATGAACTATTATATTTACTATCATCAGTAAATATTCCTCAGGTGAAAAGTAGGCTGAGGAGGAGAAGTAGCTGGGACAGTGAAAAACTTGGCTGGAGGTGAAAAATGGAGCAACTGCCTGATTTAAAGTTTTATGCAAGGCAGCCAGGAGTTTTGCATGTGTTGTACATGATCAGGGTAAAAAGGGTTGTGCTGGATGTAAACCTGGCCTGAACACTTCAGCTGGGCAGAGGTGCAGCAGTTCCCCTCAAAGTATTGCCCAGCTTGGCAAGGGACTGGAGGAAAGGCACCAGCAGGTTCCTCATGAGGGGAATTCACAGCCTGGGCTCCTCGAGCTGACTCTGAGGGAACTGGTGCCTGATGGAGAAGGGTGGACAGTTCTCTGCATGGGCTAGAGGGCCTGTGTCTGCCCTCCTTTAATCTGAGGCATAAATACACTTTTCATGGTTCAGCATGAAATCCAGTCCTGCAAACAGCGCTGCAAATCCGCATTCAGAAACGTACCACCATTTCAAAGCTGCTGAAAGTCACTGTAGTGTTTTGACAGATCCCTGTAAACACTGTGGCCATTTCACAGTTACCTCAGGCTATCTTTTCATCTCCAACATGCTTCAGCCCTTTAATGTAGTATTTAGACCAATGTTGTTATTAGATTTTCCCTGGATGAAAGGATCCATAAACGCAAATGCCAGTTGCTAATTCTTGGTAGTACAAAATAATAGTATAAGTACATCACACAATAAGACAAAAATTAAGCTGGTAATTTATACTGCTGAATTAGATACAGCAACAAAAGGGAGAGGCAATTATATACCACAGTAAAATCTTCAGTGCACAGACTTAAGCATTCTTCAGCCTTTAGTGTTCAATTAGGGTGAAATTTACTTTCAATACAAGACATAATGCCAAGGGCTTTCACACCCTCTATAAAAATATAGGATTTCATCTCATCTGCTCCGTGCAAAGTCTTTTTTATTCTGGCAGAGATGAAGGTTTAGCTCTAAAGAACAATTTGATTTGCATTACACATTGCACTAACAGGCTGCAGCAAGCAGATTTATCTGCCAAATGAATATATTCTAATAGGTCTGATGATCTGTCTTTGTGGTATCATTTGATTAACAACAAATTTATTCGCTTGGCAGCTGTATTCCTTAATCAGGTATTCATTAAGCAATATAGTATAAATATGTATAAATGTCAGATTTATGGATCAGAGACTACAATAATTCCATTTAAGAAAGGTGGATTGTCTATACTTCTAATTAGTTTCCCTTTAAATAGGCTCATCAAATCTACACATTTGTACACGTCCAGGGCCTGATTTTGAGAGCCAAGTGTGCCTGTCCATCTGGGCAGAATTCCCTTCCTTTGGAGCCTCATCCAAGTCCTCTGACAAGCTCTTCCAGCCCCACTGCTCAATTATATTGGACATCACACATCTCCCTGTCTTAGATGATTTTATAGAGGGCTCCTTTCCAAATCTGAGTAATTCACCTTTTTGCACACACACCTATTTTGCACCTGGCCAATCTCAGCTTGTCATTCCATAACCTGGACACGCAAAAATAGGTGCTGGCAAAACATATGCACTGGCAAATAGCATAAAAAGGAGTTACTAAGGAGAAAACCTTCTATTAAATGGATTTTGGTTGTGATAATAATGAAAAATGACCATAATTACCGGGGAGAAATTTTCTGTCTACGGAATTCAACCCAGCCTTTTAAGGTAGGTTATAGACGAGGTCGATGAAAGTGCTTTTACCTTTCTTTTTTTGAACTGAGTCCCTAGCAGCCACTTTTACACTTCATGGGAAGTTGAAAGAAAAAAAAAAAAGTGGATGTGAAATAATTCTCGGTTTATCAGGGATAAGTACTGTTATTTTGATATCTGCACAAGAGTTAGCAGGACTGGAGCTGTCAGACCCCAGTTAAAGCAAAAAGTGAATTGGCTGTGAAGACACAGACAATTGGATGGTGTTGATGGCCACAACTTCAGCACACTATGGGTACCCAAGCTGAGATTTAGAGCACCCAACATTCAAAAGATCAAACTGCCTACCAGGAAATATGGACACCCGTAGACAACAGCTCCGAGCAACTACTCTACAAACCTAACAAACCCCCTCAAAATTACCCATTTCCCTTTAGTTGCTCTAAAAAGACTTTTGTGTTTGATTTAAAATTTTCTGGAGGAAACCTTGTGGCTGGGAAGGAACATCCACCTTATGCAAGTGCTTGCTTGGAAGAGGAACCCATCACATGTGGCAGGAGCTCAGCCCCAGCTCTCTCTCTGGGCTCATGCCATCCCCAGCAGCTGGATGCCAGCCCTGGGCTCTCCAGGAGCTCCTCAGGAATGAGAGCATGTGGGAGCTGAGGGCAGGATGAGCGCAGGGACATGGATGTGGTGTTACAAATGGAGACGAGAGCTTGGCCAAGCCCTGCCCTTGACTCAGATTTCTGGCAGTAGCTCTGTTTGAGGCAGCCTGTGCATCAAATTGTTCTCATTCACAAGTTCTTAATAATGGCTGATGAGGTCTATTGCAAAATGAATTATTTACTGAATGGACACAAATTTAACAGACATAAGACTTTGAACAGACTACTCGCTACACAGGATCAAACCAGAAGAACAACTAGTAGAAAAAATACAGTGCATGATAAAGGTACCTATATTGCAGCTAGTGAAGAAATAGTGTAGATTAGGATTCAATGTAATTTACCACCAAATTGATGGAGAAAACATAGAATTCTTTCACTCAATTCCCAGGAAAGTATCCACAGAATTTGCTCCCAAAGTCCGTGGGAGAAGTCCCACACATTTCCTGGGTGTGTGTAGGAGGCTTCTGCCTTTGTGAAAGTTTGTGTAGCTTTTATCGTTTGTAGAAATAGTGTCTCTCAGTCAGGAAATCCAGTTTATGTCCCCACATCCTGTTCTCAGGGGCAGTTGTTTATTGGGAAATCCACCCCTTGCACCAGATAGAGAAATAACTCTCTAAGCAGTGAGCAGGTACTAGTGAGAGGAGCTGGCCTGGGTTATCTCAATTCATGTGAGGGGAGAATGTCCTGAACTGCACCAGCAAAAGGACAGAGCAGGCAAGCTCTGCTGTGCTGGGGGGATGTCCTGCCACAGGGGGGTCCCTTCCAGGCATCCTTTGTCCCCCTGAGGCCGGATCAGCTGCTGTCCCCAGCCCTGTGTGGCGGTGGAGGGGACAGCCTGGCACCAAGGAGGGTGGAGGGGACAGCCTGGCACCAAGCACACTGGAGGGGACAGCCTGGCACCAAGCAGGGTGGAGGGGACAGCCTGGCACCAAGCACAGTGGAGGGGACAGCCTGGCATCAAGCACAGCAGATTTGTGCCACATTTTATTTTCATGGAGCCCAGACAATAAAACAGGTGAGAACAAAGGTGCCTTCCCTACTGCTCCAAAGTCTTACCCAGAGCATGTTAAATGGGTGCTGTGTGCTGTAAACTCTTGAGTGTGCTGGAGCAGCACCTTGGCACCTGAACCAAGTCATTTTCCCACAGTTTGTCCTTTTAGTACAGCATGTCACAGCCCAGGGGTTCTTCACACAGCGTCTGTGCCACTCTTGAACTGACCCGGACCTGAAGTGAGTCTCCACCAGCAAAAGGAGTTGGACTCCCAGCAAGACATTCATCATGACTCTGGACAGAACTGGCATGTGATTCTAGAGCAGAAGGGGTTAAAGGTCTAGTGTAGATTCCCTGACTGTGCTGTCCAAACAAGTGACAGGTGGAGACCACTCTGTAACCCTGCTTTCTTTCCTAGCTGAAATAATTTTAATAAAAAATTGAAAATCACATTCAAGTCTGAGGGATCTGAGCCATGTCTCTGCACCATTCTGGTAAATCCAGCTGTGGCTGAACTGCCCCCATGGAGGGGAAGCAAATTTTGCTGCACGGAAGTCATGTGCAAATAAATTAATAGCCAGAAATTGTCCTTCATGCAGTTCCACTTGGACTGCATTATTATTACTATTACTATTACTATTACTATTACTATTACTATTACTATTACTATTACTATTACTATTACTATTACTATT
>VZUI01038766.1:0-25969 GCA_013401135.1 Cettia cetti | reverse complement strand
GGAGGATTCATCTGGACTGCTTCTAACACCCTGACCAACAGGGTGTCAGGTCACATCCCTGACTCTGTCAGGGGTTTCTAGTTTTTTTCTGTTTGTTTGCTTGTCTTCCTGTACTACTACATTTGTTCTTTAATATTTCTAGTAAAGAACTGCTATTCCTATTCCCAAATCTTTGCCTGAAAGCCCTTAATTGCAAAATTATAATAATTTGGAGGGAAGGGGGTTTATGTTCTCCATTCCAGGGAAATCTCCAGATTTCCCTGGCAGATACCTGTCTCTCTAAACCAGAACACTTTTCCTTTTTTCTTTTTCTCTTTCCCTCTCTCTTTCTCTTTTTTTATTTCATTCTTTCTCTTTCTTACTTCCTCCTTCCTCTCCTCCCTTCTTATGAACAGAATTCTGCAGTTATGTTAAAAGGATATCTTTGGAATCATACACCATAGTTTTGAATGACTAAAATAAAAGTATTTGCCTTGATCCCAAAGGAAACAAGAAGAGCAGGTATCATACGGAACTCTCTAGCAGCTGATTAAGTGGTATGATTGTGCAACAAAATCTGAAAAGCACCTCCACCCAGGGTTGGTCTACCTAATCATATAAGAGTTAAAAATTACAGCAAATTTTCAAATGATAGAATAGAAGATGTAAAAGTTTAATTCATAAGGTTATTCTAGGAAAAAGAATGGGCAATTTGAAGTATTGAGTGTGTATTATCTCTGCAGATACTGTGTGTTTAGAATTCAACTGCTTTCATAAAAACTTCAGTAAATAAATCATTATATTGTCCCTTACTGACTGAACTTTATGAACTTGATGAACTTTAGTTATTGGTGACTAGACATTATATCTCTGGAGCAGTACAGAATCCTGGTCCAATGACACTTGGTCTCCAAGCTAAAAACTGTGGATTTCCCCTAACTGCTACTTGCAGTGGCTTGTTACCAAAGAGTGCAATCAACTGTCCACCTGAATTCCAACCCCAGAAAAAAAAATGCATTCTAGTTCCTTATACTGTGTCCATGTTCTTTGTGGACATTGTGTCTCTTTAACACTATGAGCCTTTGAATTTTTCAAGAAAACATGCACTTCTGTGTTTGCTAGACCACACACCTTTCTCACTTCTGAGAGCAGTTAAGCGCATCATAAATATTTTCCTTACTCAATTTCCTCCTAAAATAATACAAGATAAGTATTGAGTGTGGGATTTCTACACATTTTCTGCTTGTCTCATGTCTCAAATCACATTTAGAAAAACTGCTCAGGAAAACTGAGCATCTCACCTGAGATGTATGTGGGACACCAGGGGTATATTTGTATTTGTAAACTGAACACTGTCAATGTGTATCCTCTGGCAAACTTTATCTGCATTACAGCAAACTCTTCCATCCTTCAGTGTGGAGCAATGCATCTGGATCCTTGGGAATGGCTGCTACAGGAGTGCAGGCTTACACATGCTGTGCGGACCTCAGTGAGTATTTGAATGGCAAAAGGAATTTGCCTTCAGGGCTCATGTTTATTCCCTGACTCTATATAATTTACAGGTCTCCTCCCTTAAAGGCATGTCTTAAGTTTGTATGACTCATGCAAGAAGGATTAACCTGTAATTGACTTATTTTTCTCTTTATGATTGAAATGTCTAGAATTGACCCAGTAATCAGAAATAATTTTGCCTCTGCTAAAACCCCTGTGCTATTTTAATGTCTTCCAAACTTAAAACATACACAAATTTCAGTGCATGTTTTACCTAGGTTGCTACAATTGATGAAAAATATTCTAGTTCTGCTTCTTATGGGATTCTTGCTCTCACCTAATATGATTTAAATTACTTTTTGTGGGTACAGATAAAAGAATACATATTGAAAAGAATTTGCTTTGATGAAAAATTTATTTCAAAATAACTGTGCCTCTACAAAACAAGTTGCATTCTTTCATCACGAAGACTTCTTTTAGATAAATGTTAAGATATAAAATTTATTTGAAGCCATAGGAAATCATCTTTACACTCTTCATCATGCTATTTGATACATATTTCCATGTCTGTCTGAAACAAGAATATGATTCATGCATCTTCTTCTACTAATGAAAGAAAGGCAAAGGGAATTGCAGTAACCTAGCAAATTGTGACCTTATCCTTTCTGAGTTTCATATTCATCCTTGCTGAGGAAGGCCATTGTCAGAGTGCATAGTTTGGGCTGTGGGCAGTCAGCAGCTGAGATAAAGACAGTCTGTCCTCTAACACTATTTTTATTGGGTACCTGCGTAGCTAGGTAAAATTAAGCTGAGATATACAGTTTCTATAAGAAGTCCTAATCAATCTGTTGTTCGGACATCCTGGCTGACTAGGAACCTGGAGATGATTCAACTTGTCTTTGTTCCAGGTGTTCACAGATTATATGTTCTTATCCCTCTACAAAATTTTACCAGCTTTCTCTTTGATCCTGACAATACATCCACTTCTCTTAGGGGTTATTTTTCCATCTGAATTGCTATCTTCCCTCCTTACCTGTTTCAGTCTGATTTAGGTATCTTTTTCACAGAATCTACCAAAGACTATGGATAAATATAGAAGGAGGAAAAATGTGCCTGACACTTGCAGGCTACTGCTCTTGCCAGCAGAATGTAGCTGCAGAAAGGATTTAGCAAGAGAGAATAAATAATGACTAGAAAGTTCCAAAAGACGGGAAGAAAGGGAGAGGGCTCTGCCACAAGTGTATTTGGACTGTTCAAGCAATTTCATTGCTCCCACTTTTATTGAGGCAAAGAATATATTCGGAAAGTGAGATTTTAAATTTGAGACAGAAAAATCTCTTTATTATTTCTGATTTTCTTTTTAAATGAATGGTGAATCTATGTTAAACAGCTTTTTCCAAATAAGGAACTGGAAGGCTTAATTTATCCAACAGTGCAGATGCCAATGATCATATGATAGAGTTTTGGGATGAAAAGAGATCAAGGTAGAGTGCCATGAAAAAAGGGAATGTACCAAAAGGGTCAACTTAAATTCAGTCTAAAAATAGCAGCAATGTGTAGTAGCAGCTTAAGTACAACACTTTACATGTACCAAATCTGAGCTACTTTTCCCTCATTTTCTATTTCATCTATCTTGAGATGCTTATTTTGCAATTCTGATACTGGTTTTTATCTGCCACTTGAGCATGTGACTTGATCTTTACTTCATATTCGTGACTGAGGCTCAGTTTCCAAATTCCATATTCTATGGATGTACTTGTCTTTGTGATGGAAACACTATTATCCAAGGGGTCAGCTTTATCAGAAGAACAAGTTCAGCCTCTTAAAAGAAAGGAAAACCAACCAAATCTTTCAAATTTTGAAAATGAGAGCATGTCTGTCATAAGGTGGTGCAGATTTGGTATGGATTTGAAGGCATTTTGTCACCTTCACTCACAGGACCTTCAGCTTCTTATCTAGCATCCCAAGTAGCCCTTTTTTGGTTTCAGCAGCTTTCAGTCAGGTTTTATTATTCTCAGAAGTGTGGTCAGTCAAATCATCCTTACATCTTTTTATTCATCCCCAGAAGTTTCTGAAAGATGTGGACTTTAAAAAGAAATTTATCTTATTTTTAAATACATACAGATAAATGCAGTTCCTCCAATGGAATTTGTGTTCTAGTGAATTTTATATCATATGCATCACTGAAAAGTTTCCTTCATTTGGGTCTCATCAGTGCACTTAGTTTATTCATCTGGATCACTCATGCCTGCCACTCAATTTTACAGTCTTTAAAAGCTGCATAGATTAAGAGGCTACTGTAGTACCATATAGAGCTACATTGAATGAGTTTGCTTTCAGCAGCTATTTTGGTGTGCTCTATTTAATCTAATTATTATTAGATACATTTTATTTTCATTCTAAGCTGCAAATATTTTAGAGTCCAACAAAGTAATGAGATACTGCTTATATTTAGACAAAAATTATGTTCAAGGACATTCAAACACATGATTCAGTGTAAATAGGATGAACTAATATATTTACATCTTTAAACATAAACCAACTGATTTTTTCTGATCTCCTTTTCCAGCAAAATTGTGTGTGTTGCCCATCAACAGTTCTCTAAATCAGCACTAAATTAACAGGCTACTGACAAATAATTTGAAACAGTGTACTGTGCACCCAAAAAATTACTAAATTTTGAAATTTTGCACACGAGTCATACATATCTTCCTACTGTGTCCTTCAAAAGCAACAGAAGGGCAAAGAACAAGAAGTAAAGAAGCCTGGTTTTGAAAAGTATGATTTGCAACCAGATTATTTTGTTACATTAGAAAACTAGTTTAATTTTATTTCACTTTTCATTGTAAGACAACATAAGACAATATAAATCAGGAAAAAAAATATTGCAATTCAAAGTAATAATTATGGTTTATAAAGTTAAAGTGTCAAGATAAAGATCTTTGTAGGTGAAGGAAAGCATGAACATTTTTATATATGCTATATATAATCTCTGTATACATAGATATACACAGATTGCTTCTGGGGATTTTATAGCCTAGTAAAATGCATTAGCTACAATAGAAATAAATATTACTAGGGGCTACTGCCTTAATAAATAATTCATTTGTATAGATAGGTTTCTGCAAAACAGCTAAAAAAAGAGAAATTTTGGGGTGTTGTGTTATCAGGATTTAAAATAATCAGATTAGGTAGAAAAAAGTTACTAATAGTGACAGTGACAGAGCCCTTACATGATAGTTAGTTGCTGGATGCAATAATCAAAATATTTTTATCTAAAAACATCAGAGTTAATATAATTTCAGGCATAATTTAGTCAGTTTTAATTCATATAAGAGATGGAATTGTAGGCAACACTCTTAAATAAAAAGTTTATGGACATTAAAGAAAAATTTAAATAAAATTGAGCCATAACTAAGGTGGGGGTGTGGGTTGTAACAAACTCTAGGCTATAAAAGAGAACTATCTGTAGATATCAATAAAGTTTACATGGCTAAGGAGAATAAAGGCTGAAGTGAGATCCCTCTGTGTCATCAAACTGTTTTCAGGTTATAAGAAAAAGGAAGCAGTTAATAGGAACTCTTTAGACATATAAAGAAAAGAAAAAATGAATATGGCAATATGATATAGAAATGGCTGAAGTGCCACAAGTTTTGTCTCATTGTTCATGGATAAGTTTGTTCCCAGTCCTTGGTGCACATCACTATGGTTTTGGAAGGAGATGGACAGCAGAGCAGGACTATCGACAAAAGTGAGATATATATGCAGGTATCTGGGTCCAGGTGGATTTTACCCAAAAAATGGAAACTGTCATTCTCCATGCAGAGTCATGGTCATTGGGGGAGTTTCCTCATGATCTGCAAAAGAAATCTTCTACTCATTTTTTTCAAAAAGTGGGAAGAGAGAGTTGTGAAATAATAGGTGGGTTAACTTCATCTTAGTCTTTAAACAAATAACATACCCTATTAGAAAGCATTTTCAAGCAAGGAAGGCAATCAGAGGCAGGAAAAATGGATTTATGAGGGCCATATCATGTTTGATCAGCAGGATTGCTTTTTGAGATGAAATGACTGGCATGTCAATGAGGAAAATGGGTGAATGTAAACTGACTTGTATTTAGCAAGGATTTTAGTAACATCTTGTACAGTTGGTTCGTTTGAAACCGAAGGAACTAAAGGCTAATCCTGTTATATGAATTAAAAATTGACTCGATTGAACAGCTTAGAGGGTTGTAACCAATGATTTGAAACTCAGTGAATGGCCAGTAACACATGGACTATCCTGGTGATTGAAACTGAAGCCAGAATTTCTCAGTATTTTTTTCAATAACTTGGACAATGAGACAGAACATATCTTTAGCAAATTTATGGTTCATACTAATATGAGTGGGACTGACATGCAGTTTAATGAAAATAGCTCAGTTCAAGATGAAAACAAAATGTATAAAGATCAAGACCAAATTCCTCAGAACTCAAATGCAGAAAGAACTTGCATATGAAATCACAGAGGTTGTCTTATGACTTTAAATAAACATAGCAAGTCTGTAGGACACAAAAATAATAAGCATGTTGAAAATGAATAAAAAAGTACTCTAAGCAAGTGCAGGAACATTATTCAGACACAAATAGAAAGAAAGATTAAAAAAAAAAAAGTAGAAGAAGAAGAAAAGAAAACAGATATATAATTAGCAGTTCATACAAATTTCACCAATGATGGATTTCATCCAACTGTGTCTTTCTTTCTCAAGACAACTTATTTTAAAAGTGAAGAAATGTCATAAACTTGCCCTGTCTGGAAAGTACTTTGTATGGGATAGGAGAAATTAACTAAACTGAAGATGTTGAGGAAGGTGAGATTTAGAGAACTGAAGATGGGATGAAGGACAGACAATAGTGCATGGTGTAAAAATTGGACATTTTAGGCAAGGGTTAAATATTTCTAAATTAATTATCTTGGAAATGATCTTGCTTAATGTTTTCATTAGCATTGTGAGCACAGAAATGGACATGCTATAGAAACCCAGATGTGATTAAAGGCTAAAATATTTTGCCAATACTACACTGTAAAGTGAATATTTTGAGGAATAGATCAGTAGCTCTATTATTTAAAAAAAAAAAAAAAAAGTAGGAAATAGTGTACATATGGAGTAGAGGATAAAATTTTGGGTTACTTGTCAGATAGAGGAGGAGAAAGACCAGAAAGACCACTAATGAGCAATGACATGTATTTAAAAGGACAAAGGAATTTGTAAGTGATATCAACATATTTCTAGTGAGCATACAAAGTGAATTATAAATATTAAGGTAAAAGATCATAGTGAGAAATAACTTGTAGTGCTATATAAAGATCTGAACACATATATTTAAGAAAGATAGATTCGAGTGGGATTTATAGAACAGTACTGAAATCAGGCTGATGGATGAAAAGCTTAAATTACTCTGGAAAATAAAGTCTCTGTTTCTGTCTCATGAAAGATCAAGGATGACAGTGGTGTAACAAATGACAAGAAAGAAAGGGATAGGATGAGAATGAATTATTATTATCTGGCAATGTCTAAATTTAT
Organism: Cettia cetti; assembly: GCA_013401135.1. Classification (NCBI taxonomy): domain Eukaryota; kingdom Metazoa; phylum Chordata; class Aves; order Passeriformes; family Sylviidae; genus Cettia; species Cettia cetti. The sequence goes on along the minus strand of VZUI01038766.1, from coordinate 18,936 downwards.
TCCAGGTTTTCAGATTAAAGTTTACAATCCAAAAGAAGAATAAGAATCAACAGAGGGAGTTTCACACAAAATCTGTGAATTCCAAAGAGAGATAGTTTCATATTTTTAATTTGCTTTTCACTATAGTTCAAAGTGAAATTTAAGAGAATTGTCTACCTGCAGGGACCCAAACTGCAGAGATGAACTGCTAAAGCAAATTTCTGCCATCTGCTCTAACAGTATACAAGTAAGAAGGAAAAGGTATAGGACATGCTTTCTGCTTGGAGTTGAGGGGAAAAGCATATTTTTGATGTGAGATTATATTACAGCAAACCTGGGCAATCTGGAAATAGAGGTGCCATATAAGCTTTGTGGATAGAGCTCTCTTGGGACTTGGATTATCTATGAGAGTGGGGAGGAATTCAAGAATATTCTGTAGTAGTCAAAAAAATCAGGATACTACTAGGGAATTTTTCAATTGCATACATTCTGTTGATGAAAGATGCTGTTTTTTCAAATAATTGTTTATAGGAATTAGACACTTTAAACTCAGTAGGAAAAAATGTCAAATAGGCAGGAAAGGTATGAAATCTTTCTTATTGGGGGAAATATCAGTAGAGTCATAACTGTGTTACTTGGGGTCCAATTTAAGTTGTTTATTTCCTTAGTCTGTTTGACTCATCCCAGATGTTGAATTTGCCACTGCTTAGAAGAGTTCTCTGACCTACTGAATAGGATATCAACTCTTGTAAGATTATGAACCTCTGAATATCTCCCAGAACAATTTATGCAAGCAATTACCAAACAGGAAGAGGCTTGGACTGAAATTTCTCAGAACTCAAATGTGGGCCAAATCCATTCTTTGCAGTCTTGCTCTCACTTTTTTTCCCCCCCATTTTTAATGTGTCAGGATTATTCTGAAAGAGCACAGAAAACCAGTTTTGATTCTCAAAACTTTAAGTAGTGAAAAATGTGTTTTCTGCTAATTCCTATGGAAGTTCCAATAAAGAGCCCAACTGATGAATCATAAACCACAAATAAAAGTCTCACTCCTTAGTTCTTCACAGGCATTTTATGCTTCAAACATTTGCTGTCAGCCTTTAAGACACCTGGTGTGCTGCTGTATCATTGAATAAGATTAGATATTTCATTTATATTGAGGAGATTATGAACAGTTTTCCCACTGAGTGACAAGACATTGAGTTGAAAAGATTGAACTGTGGGTAGGTATTTGAATACACCAAGGTTAGATATATAACCTAGCTGACCAGTTTTCCTAGGCTTCCTATACAATGATTTCCTAGGCTCCCTATACAATGAATGAAGAAAAGAATAGATTTAATACAGAGCAGGACCTTGGTCTTTTAGCTGAGAACCCTACCACAGTGATACTGATTATCCATCCTGCAGCAGACGATTGTCTGGATGCTAAAATTGGTATGTACATTGCCACTGCAGTATCTTAGTTTTGACAAATCAATGTTTTCCATCAAAAATAGATTGCTGAAAAATTCCCTGTCAGTGCCAACTGGCTCATGTTTACAGCTAGAGTGAGTCAGCCACATACATTGTCCACTGGCACATGGAGCTGTTGTTCAGGCTGACACTATGATATGATGAGCATTTGGCAGGTTGGTCTGAGGGCAGCAGCAGAGAGATGTCTCTCTCATCTGCTCCAGCAGCCCCCCAGGTGGCCCCGTAGAATGGCCCAGAGAACAAACTCTCTCCCTGTAGCAGCAATTCTGGATGCAAATGACAGAAGGAAATCCCAGAAATAAATGCTTTTCTCTCTATTTGGGTTTTTCATTGGACTGGAGAAGTTGTGCAATCCTATGTCCTAGCTAACACAGTAAAAATGATTATTTTTTCAAGGAGAACAAGTAAAGAAACTAAAAAATATTTAAACTATTACAAACACTTTCTTCACTTTAAGTTGAAGTGTTTCCTTAAATTCATTGTGATAGTCTATAATAATTTTTGCCACAAGAAAAAAATTGATTGTTTTGTCAAAAAAGACAAATTGATTTTTCAAAGTTTTCCATTTTCATTCAGCTTGAGCTATTTGCCATATTTGACTTAAATTCATGAACAATTAATTACTTACTACATGCCACTCCTCATCCTCAAAAAAGACATTTTGAATGCAAGTGTCTGGAAGTGAGGAGAAAAAGCCTCACTGAGGAAAGATATAAGAAAAATATTCAGTTCTGTTGTCCTCCAATTCTTCAGAATAATATATGGGCCTGCTGCAAAACATACTTGCAATAAATGGTGTTCACCTCATGTAGGGCACCACTACTTAGCAGGATATAACTGGCATTTTGCTCTCTGATGCACGAATGTTTCACACAACAATACAAATATTGCCACCACTTACCTCAAGACATTGATTCTCTTAAACAACAACTGTTTTCTTTTTTTTCACACTGCTGTACCTTTCCCCTTGGTGTTAGCTTAACACCAGGTGGCCTGAGTTGTCTTTCCTGTTGGAAAACTCTTTCGAAAATGACTGCATTGCTACAGTCTCTATTCCTAGTATCTACTAGTGTCAGTGCTGCTCTTCCTCGATTTGTTGAATACATCTTTGGTAATTCTCCAAATACTGCCCTTATTTTTAATGCAACATTTTCATATGCATAATTTCACTTCTAACCCATCAAGCTTAGGATTTCCACTGTCATGCTGGCTTTTGTTCCTGGTTTGCAATGCATTCTTCCTGAAGTACTTTCAGCAAGTGCTTTTTCTCTCACTTTTTCCTGTACAGTTATGCCTTCCTAAACCATAATATTTCTGACTATTTTTGACTAGCTATGTTGCTTCTACATGAGAAAAGATTTTCAAACACACCACTTTTCATAAAGAAGGAATTGTCTAACACCTTCTCTGGCATGCAATTCATGTATATATAGTTGCTAATCATAAAACCATAGAATCATCAAATAAAGTAGGGTGGAAGGGACACTTGAAGGACATCTGGTTCAAGATTTAAACACTCCTGTTGTTTATTGAAAACAGTGGAATCTATGATACTCCTGTTCACTCAATGTTCTGTGATTATGATAATGAATAAAAGGTCAATTAAAACTATTTTCTAAATGTCATGCAATTCACGTTGTAGTTTTTGATGATAAATGCAATCAACGTGAAAGAATTAAACATTTTGGATGTTCTAAGCAGTTTGATCTTGTTAAAAGGAGTGATTTTAGGAAGATGTTATCACAGTTAGGAACCAAGTACCCTCACAGAGTATAAGGACAGCTTATTATAACAGAATTCTTCAAAAGAGGGCAAGTGTGAGCTGCCTCATTTCAGAGCTACCCTTACTTTAGTTCGTTTCCAATAATCAGGAATGGACTTTCTTTGGGAGGATCAACTGCCATTTCTGTTCTTAAATGCTTGTAAGGAATGTATGATGTCTGATCTGATTAATTGAAGGTCATTCCAATCATAAGGCTAATCTGAAAAAATATATATAAAAGAAAAGCTTAGCAGTTCCTGTTAAAATGTGAAGTATCTGAAGTATGCCTAATTGTTAGTGTTTGAAAATTGAATCTTGTTCTTTTTTTGATGCAAAATTTTCATTCTAAACCAAAAATAAGGATACCCACTGATAGTCTTTCTCATTGACTAATTTGAAATATGCAGACTTGTTTGATCTTTGGTAGATTGCTATGAGATGGAGCTGGATTTGAGATATGTGAGAGTAAGAACATACCAAAGAGAACTGCAGGCTAATTGCGTCCTTGATCAGTCTGAGGGAGTTTTACATTTGACTTCACTTAGAACAGATATATTATGGTTCAGACTGAATTAAAGTCTGAATATTCTGAAGTCTTGTGTAATAAATTGCTGGTGCATCTACAGCATGTAACACTTCCAAAATAAAACAACAGGAATTAAAAAATAAACTACATGTTGCTTTTGTGGTAAAAATAGGAAATATTAGGGAAGGAAAATTTCCTTTTCTGTTTCAATTAAATGCTTGCAATTGTTTATATCCCAAAGGGTAGGGAAAATCCTCAAGCTAGGTAATATGGGCTATTGAGCTGCTGTAAAGCAGCTGTGTCTTATTCTTCTGTAACTCTTCTCATGTTTCTTGTGGGTGGAGAACACTTTCTATTATGTGTGTGCGTAGCTTTGGCCATGGTTATGTGACAAAGCCCCCATATGCACTATATGCAATGTAAAATTCTTATTACTATATAAATAATGAAGTTCTTATGGTATATTTGAATTCTATTAGGTCATCTTGTCTACCTCATCGTGTGCTGGTTTTGGCTGGGATGGAGTTAACATTGTTCCCAGTAGCTGGTACAGTGCTCTTTTTGATTTAAAATGAGAATAATATTGACAACACACTTATGTTTTAGTTGTTGCTGAGCAGGGCTTGCACAGCACCAAGGTTCTGTCTGCTTCTGACACCATCCCACCAGTGAAGGTGGAGGAGGTGAACAAGGTTTTGGGAGGGGACACAGCCAGGACAAATGATCTCACCATATAGCCTCATGCTCAGCATGCAAAGATGGGGGGAAGAGGAGGAATGGGAGGAACCTTCAGAGTGACGATGTCTGTCTTTCCAAGTAACATTATGTGTGATGGAGCTCTGCTTTCCTGGAGGTGGCCGAACACCTGCCCACCCATGGGAAGTGATGAATGAATTCCTTGTTTTGCTTTGCTTGCATGCACAGATATTGCTTTACTTGCTAAACTGTCTTTATCTCAACCCACAATTTTTGTCACTTTTACTCTACTGTTTCTCTCCCCCAACCCACTGGGAGGGACTGGGTGAGCTGCTGAGTAGGGTTGCCCACCTCAGCTGCTGGCTGAGTTGCCAGCTGGGGCTAAAATCACAACACATGGTTAATGAGGAATCATTTCCCCACTGCATTTCCAATTGCTTTGACCAAACTCCATTTAAATAATTCAAACCAAATGTGCTTCTATTGTTCACACTGGGAGGCTTTCATTATTCCGTATGACATTGGATGTATGTGATGTGTATTAAAACAAGGGCCTGCTAGTTAACTATTGCCAAGACTATTACTTTGTTTTTATTGTTCAGTTGTTCTTATTCACATAATCAAATTCATATGAAAAGAAACTCAAGGACTGCCTTTTTTTGGTCTTCAGTAGTAACAGAAGATACCTAACTCTCATCTTTTCAGGTGAAGAAAGTGCTCTGATGCTCCTGGGCTATGGGGACCAGGTTCAGAGTTGGTAACTATGTAACAGATGTTTTTAAAGTCAGTAAAAAAGTCTGTGACTATCAATTAATCCTTTTTTAAAACCTTATCGAGGCAGAGAGCATTTAATGAAACTTGTTTATATTAATCCAAGATCACAGTGTTCAAAAACATGCTCTTGCAAAGAAGCACAAATTGTAGCACCTATGTGGTAGCTATGTATATTGTTAAACAGTGCCAAGAGCCACCCTTACACCAGGAGAAAAACAGAGGGATCAGGCTCAGCTCCTCCTCAGTTTGTGGTGTGTCTGAGCTAGCCCTTTGTGACCAGAAACTAAAGTACCAAACCACTGCAGTCTTTATTGGAGCTGTTGGGGAGAAGGGTGGGAGAGAAAAATAAAGTCCAGAAAAATATTCAGGAAGATCTACATGTTGAATCTTGCAGAGCTTTTCACATCAAGGGGTAATACTGTTCAAAGGATGAAGAATTCTGGTCCACAGCCTTTGATCAGTCTCAAAATTAAGTGAAGCTCTATGTAGATGTTGAAATATAGTCCTCAGTGCTAATAAATTTCTAACAAGCTAGATATCTAATGATATCAATCATACATGTAGTCTTACTATATAATAGCATAAAACAAAGATTGAATATAATTTTTAGGACAGTCTTAAGGAAAAGACTGTTCTTTGTTAGCTCAGTTAGGCTGTTATGCATGAATTCATTACTCCTGCTGACTGGTTCTCATGACTGAGCATATCCAATGGATTCAAGTGTCAGAGTAAAACAGTCTCACACCTAATGCTTACAGAGATTTCCAAAGCAACTGACATTTGCTATTTTAAAATCATTTCACAATAGCTGAAGACTCAGAGACAATGTGGCCTTAAAAAATAATGGAAAGGTGAAGTACATTTCCATCCCACTCAAAGGCACCACTGTACGCTGGGAAAGGGAGCCTGCACTACATCTCTTCAGTAACCTCATTTTGTGTCCAAATATGTACCACTGAGCCCAGGAATTTCCCAGCAGGGTGTGCTGCCTCTACCTTTGTGGTTTAACAGAAGGATGATGGCACCTTGCTGTTTGCTGTTGGCCTTCAGGAAGCCTTTTTTTCCCCACACTCCTGTGCATGTATATATATGCTCATGTGTATATATATATATATATATATATGTGTGTGTGTGTGTGTGTGTGTGTGTGTGTACATGATCAATGTATAACCCAGAAAATGAGACAGTTATGATGTGTATATATATATATATATATATATGTGTGTGTGTGTGTGTGTGTGTGTGTGTGTGTGTACATGATCAATGTATAACCCAGAAAATGAGACAGTTATGAAGAGCTGCCCTTTGCAAGGACCAGCGGAAAAAGAAAGAACATCTACAGCAATAGAAGGTACAATGTCCAATCCCAGTAGGCTAAGGCAATATTATAGGTAACGGATTAACCCAGAAAGGGATATTATTCTTTTGAAAATAAAGAGAGCAAAAGCTAATTAAAGTAAGATGGAAATGACTGTCTTTGGGAAGGAAAGCATTAGCAGTCAGAAAGCTCATTGCTAAAAGGTAAGTCACTTAACTAAAAATAACTTGTTCAATTAACAAAAAACATTTTAAAATTACAGAGGTATGAAAATGTTTAGACTTTATGTTTCTTTCCGTTTACTGATGGTGAGGTTATTTCTTTTGTTCCTCTTTTCATTATCAAAGCAGACTTCTGCTGGAGAAGTATTAAAATGGCAGCTCCCACTGCGAGAAAAATCTGTTTGGTGAATGGATACTCTGACAGAGTAACTATGTTTCTAAAAACTATATGGAATATTTTTGTCCTCTATGTGCATGAGATACATGGACATGAGTACAGGCACACATTTATAAGTATGTATGTATTGATATTTGTCTGGAAAATGTCTGTGTTTTAGTCTGTAAAGACATTAAAATCACAGATACTTTGGGTTTTTTGCATGATTTCCCCTTGTCATTAAAATCCCTATAGCACGGTCACATCCAACAACTGAAACTGATTTCAAAGAGCTCAGATGTGTTGCTTTGACACAGACCAGCATTAGAGGCTATTCAGCAGCAGCAGCAGCAGTTCCCCTCCTTTCAATGTAACACTGGTGACTCTCTGACTTCTTCCAACAAAGGAGTAGGTAGGGAGCAGCATATCATGCACAGGTCTGTCAGAAAATAAGAGCTTCAGAGGCCAGGAGGAGGTATCATTTTTAATTTTCCGCAACGAGGTTAGCATTTTTCATTCCCTGGAAGGTTTATCAAGACATGCATGGTCTTTCCCAGTTGATAGACCAGATCCTGGTACTCCCATTCCAGGCATTGCACTAGGATGCTGCATATTACTTTGGCTCTCCCAGCTGCACCAGCTATGAGGGCCATTTCCTCTAGTAGAGAAACAGAGAGATAACAGAGAAGGATCATGCCACAGTCTTTTTCAGTTGTATCCAATCAGTTAATAATTGTTCACATTATGCTGCATCTCCCCCAGAGGTTGCATCCAGCCCAGCCTTCTCCAGAGTTGTTTCTGGAACCTTGCACAAGACACAGGTACTCACTGATTTATATTTTAGCTAATTTTAATATATCAGGTAGTTTTCATACCTTCTTGAATGTCCATTTTTATGACATGAAGAACTCAACATCACTTTTAGAGCATGGTCAAGAAAACTGGTTTTTGGGAGATTTTGCCAGATATTTTATTCCATGCTCTTTGAACTGTTCAGTAAAAACTTACCTTAAACTTGGGTAAAAATAAAATCTGTGTCATGAACTGCTATATGAGGGAAGAATATGCAGCAATTTAACAGTTGGGTATGTCAGACACAGGGATGATATTACTAGATGTTATTCTTTTCTGTAGCCATATCTAGGCAGGAGGTCAGAAAAAGTATATAATGCCATTCATCTTCCTTTTTATTGATACACTTTTAAGAACTACTTGAACCTGACACATAGGGCTTCATTTGGTGCTCCTGCAAGTTAATGGAAAACATTGGATTGACTTAAGGCCATAGTTCAGGCCTATAATTGGTCTAAATGAGATTCTAATAAGGTGTGTATATTAATATCTCTATTTTGCCTCCTCCAGTTACTGGCACTACCATTTCACTGTATCTTGTCGTGAGCTATATGCATAAGACTCTGAGAGAAATTACTATTTTCTTCAGCTGCAGGGGTAACTAGAAAATGCATGAGTGAAATACAAAATTTGAAAAAAAGGGGTAAAATACAATTTAAAATAACTAAAATTTTGTGTGATTTTTTATGAGAAGAAAAAGTAAAAAATATCAGTTATGCAAACTTTGAACCCATAAACAAAGAATTCTGGGAACTCTCAAATATTTTTCTTTTTTGACATTTCAAGCAGCAGAGACAAATATCATGAAACTGAATACCCTCCCACTACAAAATCCATTTTACTGAAGGTGACCTTCAAATATTTCTGAGTGTTCCTGATTATCTCCAGACAAAAAATGTGACACATCATTGTTAATTTAATATACCTGAACCTGAATTTTTTTTTTTTTTTTTTTTTTTTTTTTTTTTTTTGGTCAGGACTTCATAACAATGCTAGAGAAACCAAGATCTGAATGCAACTAATGGGACTGCATGTCATTGTTCAAAACAAAATTTTGATCCTTGGGCTAAGATTTTTTGAATGGGATAAAAAAAATAAAAATGTTAGATGTCTGTATAGATTGTCTCCACTAAACCCTAAACCAGAGTTATATGCAGATTCCTACTAATGAAAAAAAGTCAGCAATTGTCTAGCAGCAAGAGTCTTGGGGGAAGGAAATTACTAGGACAGCCAATTTTTGCAAAAACAGCTTGTTTTAGTGAAAGAAGGGCTTGGCACATCCCTAGCTTGATGGTATGTCTGGATCTATTGCACAGGTGCAGGAAATCTGTCCATTCACAGAAGATCAGTCCCTTTGTGCATGGAGCACTTCCACAGGAGCACTGGACCTGTGTGACCCATGGAGCTGCTCTGTCACCAACCTGCTGCCAGGCTGGCAGAAGGGCAGTCCAGGAAAATGGCAGCTGGTGCAGGATTATCAGGCTGAGTGCTCTTGAGAGGGTAGGGGAAAGAGATACATGGCAGAAGAGGTGCAAGAGAAGAAAGTCTTGTTAATAAATGTTTAAACTACTGTCTGCCTTTTCCATGGTACCGGTTTTGACTACAGGACAATCCTAACACAGGGAAGCAATACTTTTTCTACAGCTTTGTCAGGTTTAATGTCATCATAGCCTTATCAACCAAAGCTATGTAGATTAGACAATGTCTAGAAGGAACTTACAAATAGATACAAATGCAAAAACTATTTTTAAAAATAAAGTGGAAAACAATATAGTTAATTAGTCAGTAAATTATTCAAGCCTCACATGAGTGTATTAGGATCATCTTTTGTACTTAACATTAAACATTATCTAATATAATTTGACTTTTGGCCCAAAATCCTGAGCCTTGCAGAACACACTTGTCAGCTGGATGTAACTCCATTCACCACTACTCTCTGTGCCCAATCAACCAGCAATCTTTTACACAGTGAACAGTGCACCCATACAAGCCATGAGCAGAGAGTTTCCCCTGGAGAATGCTCTGGATTTACTAAAGTTTAGACAGATAACATTCGTAGCTAACTTTCAATTTCTGTAATAGGTATGTAATAATGTAAGTCTTGAGAGTTTCTGTCTGAAGAATTACAGATCTGTTAGAAAAACAGTCAAGCTTGATGCAAAAACACAAAGCAATGGAGAAAGCATCTACACTATTGGGTCATATACCGTCCAGGGACAGAAACGGTATTATTGCAGTCACTGTTATCTAACAATATTTCATTTGAGAATAGAAAACAACTTATATTGGGTAGAGAGTGACAAAACTCAGTTACCTTCAGCTTAAGTTGCTTAGATAGACATGGATGTAGAAAATGTGCAGAGAAAATGTGAATCTAATGTTATGGTCAAATTAATATTTGATCTTATATCCAACATTGAATACATAACAGACTGATAGCTCTGCCATTCTCCTGATCTATGAGATTGCAATCTTCATCTGCAAATAGTTAGAAAAGGATTTGAGGCTTATATTTACAGAACCAAGGTGAATAATCTGCTGATTGACAGTTTCTGAATGACTTTTGTTGTTTGATGTTTTGCTGTTGTTTTCATGGGGATTTTATTTACTTTTAAAAGACAAGGTGTTGCACAACTTCCAAAATCACAAGAATGTGGAACATGGGAAGAAGTGGTGCTGAGGAAAAAAGAGTTCTTTCAGATGGTAAAGCAAGCACAGTCATTAGAGAAACACAAAATACTTTCATCAAAGGCTACAGTTACAGTGAATAATTTGTCTTACTCATCCATTGGGGATGTCTAGTAAAGGCATATCAGTGCACACATATTAGTGTCTTGAGTCTTGTAATTATACTGTATTTAGTTTCCCTTTTTAATGATTAATTTTGTTTGCACATTGGGATAGTGTTAGGGTGTTCTGTCTCTAAGTGGTTGTATTTGCATTCCTTAGTCTTGGGAATCCTTGAAAAGGATGATTCTGGGATTTTCCCCTGTTTGCTCCTCTCCTGACAAATTCTGGGACTGGTGACTTGCCATTGTTTGACATTACAATGATAATCATGTCCTTTGTTTAATACTCTAGAGAGGAGATAAAATTTGCACTGCTTAATGCTAAGCCTTCTGATGTAGTGGGTCATGGAAATAAAGACTGGGATGTGTGGAATTCTGGAGTGTAGAAAAGAAGTTGCAAGTTTTTTTTTACATCCAGAGGAAACATCAAATTTTTTACATACATTTATTCCAGAGGGGAAGAGAGACCACAGAAGTAATTTAAAAAATTCTACGCATATGAGAACTTGATATCTTTATAATATTTGTTGATGAGGCTCAAAATTGTTTGTCTTTGACAGAGAAAAAATAGCTTGGGGTCTCAGAATATGTATCCTCTCAGTGCAGAAGAACAATCTTTCTAAATGGCAGGTTTTTGGTTTTTTTTGATTTCCAGAAAAATAGTATTTACTTCCCAATTCAATATAAATCCTGAATTGTATACAAGCAAAGTCCAGTATTCTTAGGTTGTTCTTCCTTCAGATCTCTCTTCTTTTCAAGTAAACATTTGGCTACTGAAACTCATCTAAAGAGATTCTCATTTTCTACAAAGGCTGCCTCTTGGGAGCTATGCTGCACGGTCTTAAAAAGTATGTTCTATTTTCTGGAGTGACCTTCTCTTGAAGAAAAAGCTAAAAGTGCCCACAGTGACAGTGAAGCTTGGCCTGGTAAAAGGCCTGAAACCTGACCTGCATAAGCCTTTGGGAGAGTGCACTGCCACCATCTGATTCAGTGCTTTGCTGCTGCTTTAGGAGTGTGGCCAGAGCAGGACACCAGTGCCAGCTGTGCAGTGGCTTTTGTTTGTGCGTGGTGTCGGCACACGTCACCTGAGAGCCCCAAATTGTCTTCATAGGCCAATGAGCTCTAATTAGGAGTCATTCCAGCACAATTTTATTTTCAACAGAGAAACTTAAATTACCTGGAAGAGCATTACACATGCAAAAAGAAATTAGAGAAATATTTTTCTTCAGTTACTGACCTGGGATACTTTTCTCTTTATTAGTTCCAGAAACTTCATATTTGTGCACATATTACATACCACATCTCCCAAGGAAAAGGAGAAAAGAGCACCTGGGATCAGTCACAAAATTTGCTGCAGAGGTCTTGATTATTTCAACAATTATATATAGTTGTTAATTATATATAACTGATACTCTTTATTAAAAAATTGGGTAAAACCCACAAATGAACAAAACCAAAGCAAATAACAACCAAACACCCCCCCAAAACAAAACAAACAAAACCCCCAAACAACAGCACCCCAAAAAAATCCCCCAAAAACCAAAAAAGAAAAACTTCTAGAAACTCAAAAATAGAATATGTCAGATGAATAAGAGATTCTAAGCTTTGGTTAAGTTACAGGCTCATGATATGTATTATATGTTTGGATTTTTCTCCTTTTTTAAATTTTTAGGAATAGATTTTCCATCTGGTTAAATATACTCTATTATCTGTGAAAGGTTATTTCCTCTTCATACATGCAGAATAGGATCAAAACCTTCACTGTTTACTCATAACAGACATTTTGGATTCACAGTAATAATTTTTACACCTGCTTACAAAGCCCACTTGCAGCCTTGTAAAATACATGTTTAGATTTACTCCCAGCTGTTCCTGTGGCTCCTGTGTTGTTGTTTGCTTGACTTCTTCATGTGATCTAAACACCCACATGGACTGAGCAATCTGCAAAAGTGAGTATCTCTTGCAAGCAGTGATTCACTTCTGCTGTTATTGCTTCATTTGTGCTCTGCAGGAAATGACAACTGAATGTCTACAAAGGTGCCTGTCAGCTCTTCTACCCAATTTCAGCAAAGGCCATGGTTTTCTTGGGGGTCAGTGTGAAATTCTAGTATTCAAAGTCAGCATTTGTTGAGTGCTAAATTTTGTAAATGTTTTACCTACCATACACCATCTCAGAAGTAAGAATAAGGACCTTAATGGTCCTGCCAAATTCCCACTTGCCTAATCTATCCAAATACTTATTTCAAAGATACAACTTGATCCTGAAACAGAGATCTGTTACTCAGAACTGATACTCTTTAAAGAAAAGCATTACATAAAGAAATAATTTGCCCAGGTCTGGAGCATTTATTTTACAGCTGTCCTAGTCAAGAAACCATTTTCAGCACTGTGCCATGGAGTGTGCTAACTGGCAAAATCAAGCTTAGAGGGCTGCGAGCTTCAATCCATTTTGGATCATAAGAAATCAATGTGTTCATTTGTCATCTCAAACAGCCATGCCTTTGTCCGTGAACAACATGCAAACCAATGTGCAGAACAACTTCAAAACATAAGTATCAGATGCAAGAGTAAGGTTCAGAATACTTGAAGTTAATGCTCAGGTGCCAGGTTGATAAGCATAGGACAGATCTTCGGAGAAAGATGAAGATAAATAACAGGAAACATCAAACATCCTTTCATCTTTCACAGTTCATTAACATCTGAAAGACGATAGTACCCATTTAATTTTGGATACGGTATGGTGATATCAGCCCAATGTCCTAGTCTTTCTTACTAGATCCACAAAAAAACCAACCAACCAACCAACCAAAAAACCTGACCAAAACCCCACAAATAGCCTAACCAAACAAAATACTTACAGAATCATTTGAGTTGGAAAAGACCTATAAGATCATTGATTCCAACCGTTAACCCGGCAGTGCCAAGTCCAGCACTAAACCAGGTCCATAAGTGCTACATCTACACGTCTTTTAAATATCTCCAGGGGTGGTGATGCAACCACTTCCCTGGGCAACTTGCTCAAAGGCTCATTTTAATATTTTAATTGAATGTTTTCAGTTCTGTTCTGGGAAAGGCCAGAAGTTCCTCTTTTGAAGCACTTGAATCCTCATGTGTAAGGGCTGTCAGAAACTCCAGGTATCTCATCTTTCTCTCCCTCTTCTTAAGGATTTAAAGTCTACAAGTGGGTCCAAGCAAGTGCCTGTTGAACAAACTTTTCAAACAGTTCCTGCCACTTATGTCAGAGGATGACAGATCATGACCTCACCAGTTCAGTGTTTTAAGACTCTCATCTATAGTATGAGTGACTATGGTTTCCTTTCTTGAAAGGAATCAAGTTTCATTTCCTCTGCTCTCTAGACCATACCCCGCCCAGTGCAGATACCCTAACAACCCCACCTGTTTACTTTGGTACAAGCACTGTATGGTATAAGAGTTATCAAGTCAAAAATCTAAGGCAAACATGACTCTGTAAGCTGGTAGGAGAGTCTATTTTTTTAAGAGAAAGAAGAGGGTGGCAGGGTGAACAAATTGAGAGTGGGTGCTGCACTGCACCCTGATAATGTCTTCAGTTTCTTTGTGTAATTGTCTGCAAGAATTATTCACTTCTCTCCTGAACCCAGAAGAATCTGTTTATCCTTTCATGGATGTACGTCCATATATGCACATTATAGTACATGCTGAAACTCTTGGGAGTTAGAGAACTGGGTGAAAAAAATAGATTACATTTGCTTAATTTACTGATTTTCCTGTCAGGCCAGGAAATTCCCTTCCTGAGGTCACAGGTTTCTTTCTACCATGGTTTTTGATAAGCTCAGTGTTCCAAACCAGGCAAGACAAGAAGAAAATAAGGGTTCACAAATGTGGACTCCAGAGAACCAACCAAAAAGCTGATAATTTCTCATCAGAAACAAGACTCTTGAAATGAAAGAATGAGACTTTCCTCTTTTAGCTTGAATGCCTCAGCTTAGTTCCACTGCTATAGTTTTATAGATTAAGAACTATTCCTTTTTAATGTGATTAATGTGGAATCATATTCTCCAACTTCCAGAGGGAATAAACAGGCCTCTGGATAATGCATAAGTTTATTTATTGGGATGGAAAACCAAGAACATTAAAAAAATAAAACCTTTATGCAACACAGAGATGGTAAAACTTCTGTGTATTTGTATATGTATATGTGTAAAAGTGCAACTATTATGGATAGTTTGTCACTATGGATAGTTTGTATATTTGTCACACTTAATTCTCCTTCCTTTACCTGGTATTATTGCTGAATAGTGGGCTAAACCTGAATGCTAACCACTGCTGCAGGAGCAAAGATACTCTAGATAATGCCTTGCAATGGCAACTGGAAGCAATTTCTTCTTTGCTAGGTGCTGCAGGTTTTTCAGATATAGAGGCTGCTTTTTTGTTCTTTAGGCAGTGCCTAACAAAGCTAAAAATTACTGATAGTCCTGTTTCTGCTAGATGATGTCTTAACTTCTTAAAGGTCCAGGGAAGAATGAATGATGGTACAGATCTGAATGTCACTGACATACAGATGTCACAGTGGCCTTTACTCACTCGTGAACTTTGCTGCTGTGACACGTGTGCCTCTAGTTCTATATGGTAAAGCTGTACTCATAGAAGCCTGATTGGCCAGTGCTATGGGCCTCAGTCAGGTTTTTCAGAAACAGGAATTGTATCATTCAAATGTGACTTCCTAAGGAGTTTTCAGTGTTTTATGAAATGTCATGCATCTTTGTCCATTACCAAGTTCAGTGCACGGTGTTACCAGACACACTGCTAAGCCATTTTCAATCAGACAACCTAGGAAGCTTCAAACAGCACTGCAATCGCTTTACCAGATTAATTTCCTCTTCCCCAAAAGAAAGATATTGCTATATGATGAAAACCCAGTCTGAAAGACAAATTTAAGGAGTTTCTTTACCAAAGGTTGACTTCTCCAAGTTGTGTCTACTTCTTATTCCTTAATAGGCAAATCAAATATATATCTGGCTGACAGAACTTAGCCTTACAGCTCTAAGACTTCACCAGGTGGCATTGGCTAAAACTTAAGTAGAGAAGACCAGATTTAACCCCAATGCACAACTCTGCTGCCATGGAAATAGCTGGTTCCATCAAGATCTGAATATGCAACTCAAAAAAATAAGTGGAAATTTCTACTCAGCATATGTTAGTTTTCTGACTATCTGGTATAATTCTTATGATATCCAGGAGAAGGTGTTTTGTAGCATTAGCATGCTAGATTATTAAAATTATTAGTAAGTATATTCAGCCACATTTTTTTAAAACACTGAACAGACATTGAATAATGAAGTAGTATTGTAATTAAGTCAGGAAAGATACAGAAACAAAAGATGCTTTTGTGTAGCACTTCTTAAACATCAACACAAAGGTCTCTCATTACCCTGATTTAAAAAGGAAATAATTAGGAACACTTAAACTAAATTTACAGGGAAAGAAACCCTATTTTCTGTTCTCTTATTGCTGATATATTTGATATAAAAAAAAGTTAGTCCTTTTGAAATTCTCCTGAGTGGTTTCCTAAGTATGAAATCTAATGCATCTGTTTTATATGCCCAATTTACTCCTTACTTAATTGAAAAGACTGTGAAGGAGAAAGGGAGGGAAATTCAGATGCTGTAATCACCTGTGTTCCTTATACTGGTAACAGAAGAAAGCAAGTCCCCTGAGACACCTTCAGAGGGACACCCAGTTCACCTAATTTGTGTGTCTGCCTTCCTTTAACAGTCAGGGCTTGCACAGGAGAAAACAGTGAGATCCATAAGCCAGGAATGTGACCTTGTAATCAAGAAGGCCAGCGGTATCATTGAGTGTATTAGAAAGCACATTGTCAGCCCATCAAGAGAAGTGATCCTGCCTCTCTACTCAGCCCTGGTGAGGCCACACCTTGACCAGCTAGAAAGATGAGTTTAAGTTGCACCCTTTTGTAGAGGTGGTTTCCCTAAAGAAGAAAACCCTGGAATAATGCCCTGGGAAACCCTGTTCAAAGTGCGGTAAAAAGAAGCTTACTCACATGTTCCCTTAGTTCAAACATGCACATCATTACTACAAGGTTCCTTGTTCTTTGTGTTTCCATAGGGTTTTTTTGTGCAAGAATTTTAATATTCTTAATCTCCCCTATTGGACCCTTCCCTCAGACCCCCACCTTAACTCCCCACCCACAATAGAGTGTATAAGTACCCCTGTCTGACCCTGGATCCTGCCTTTGGTCCTTGTTATTGCCTTGGTCCACTTCACTCCAATACAGTGGACACTTTATTGTTTGTTGTTTTTGTATTATTAAAATTCCTCTTTGGAAAACTGGATTGAGGCTGCCTTTCTCTACCAAGTCACCATCAGGGCTTTCCTTGAGTCCCAAGGAAACTCAAAAGGGTCTGAACAACCGGGCTCAGATCCTTTCCTTTAGCAGAAGCATTAACAGTTGCTCTACCCAGAAGACAATTTTAAAGTTAATATCTTTGACAGTTTCCCCCACCAGTTAAATTCAGCTTCCAGCAGCAAGTAAATTCAACAGTTATTAAAAGAATGCAGAGACACCCAGAAAAAATGGATCTTAGTGAAGTAAATAGAATATTTACTGAAAAACAGGGTATTTCCTCAACCACCTTGCAGAGGCTTTATAAATGAGTTTTAGTTAAGCAACATTTTCTGAACTCACTAGAGATCAACAAGAACAATATGTGGCCTCTATTATGAAGGAAGTTACAGTACAACACCTGCAGCCACATCTAGCCATAAAATTTTTGACTGTGGAGTCACAAACCCATTCCCTTGACACTCAGTTCCTGCATACTCACTTCTCTGCCCTTTCTCATATGCTCTCCTCTCTGCACTTCCTGTTTTCTAGAAGAATGAATCAAGTTCAAAGTCCTGCTTAATTTTTTTTTCTGGGCCCAGAAGATCTAAAACAATAATTAAACTATGGGCTGGAAAATGTGGCCAACAGTTTCATTCCACTGGCACAGTGTATTATCTAGTGTTAAATAAAGATCATGTCTGCTAGGGACATGCTTTCTGTAGGATTAAAGAATGAACATTTTCCAGAGATTAATAACAGTATCACACCTCATTATCTGCTGTTGAAATCACCAGGTATGTTCCTTTGACAGTAATTTTCAATATAAATTCCTAACAGTATGCTCCTGTAAAAAAACCAACCTACCAACCAAAAAAACCTACCCTACAAAAAACCCCCCAAAAACCTGATAAAAACCCAAAGGAAACAATGTTCACTGAAACAAAAGCTGCACACTGTGTATAAGGAGCAGAAGATGAAGAGAAAAGGCACAACTGAGATGTTAGTCCCTTTGCCTATGTTGAAAGTCTCTCAGGATTTAAAGAGTGCAGTCAATTTGTTTCAAAGCACTGTCATAGGAAGAAGTTTTCACAAGATAAGCCACCAAAACAGGCCCAGATGGCAAACAGGAGGGTGTTAAATTCAGGCCTACAAAGAGGTGAAATGTTTTGAATTAGCACACCTGACGATATTCCGCTGTGCAGATTGTGGGAAAAGCACGGCCAGAACAGGAAAATGCCAGGCCTGGTGAGGCAGATCTGGGTAACCTATTAGGACAAAGGTTTCCATCATGACAAACTGTGGGGAGGGAAGATCTGCTTATACACATTTCTCCAAGTTGGAGCAACGGCATGTATGCCTCTGGATACCTGGAATTTGGACAGTATAAAAGAGGTACCTCCACGAGAACACTGGGGATCCCACCCATGAGAGGACCATACAGAAAAGGGCCAGGAGAGACAATGATGGAACTCACATTGTGGTGATTATAATCTGCTGTTTCTCCCTCTCTCTCTCTTCCTCCACCCTCACCCCCCTTCATATTTCTTCCCCCCTCCTCATCACAAAAATAACTGAGATCCAAACACTACTTCTCAGAAGGATCTAATTTGCAGCTCTGTGATGACATCTGAGTTGATGATGTTAAATCACCTGGTATGGTACAAATTCACTTTGTTCTTAATATTTGGCTTGAACTTCTGAAATTCAAAAGACACCTTTGGACTCCGGACTCCAAAGACATTAGTCAATCTGCCAATTTCTGGGATCAGAGACAGATATCAGAATTACTTGGAACGGTATTGCAGTACTCTCAGGTAAGCACAGACAATTTTATTTTCTCCCAGTTTGCATAGGCTCACTCTATAAACAGAAGTAAGATTATATATGCTAAAAAGAATAAAAAATATTCCATTTTGTATTTATTCTTTGAATATACTGAAAAGCTAGTTATTGTCCTATTTTTGCACTTCACAGATAACATATACATAGCATCATTACAGTATCCTAGAACATAAATATAATATAATATAATATAATATAATATAATATAATATAATATAA
>VZUI01038762.1:0-14637 GCA_013401135.1 Cettia cetti | reverse complement strand
CTGTTTGCTGTTAGTGCCAGAGGCGCTGTTTGTTTGCTTTAGTATACATACTAGTAAGGAACTGTTATTCATCTTCTTATATCTTTCGCCTGAGGGGCCCTTAATTTCAAAATTATAGTAATTCGGTGGGAGGGAGTCTATATTTTCCATTCCAAGGGAGGTTCCTGCCTTCCTTAGCAGACACCTGTCTTTCAAACCAAGACACCGAGTTATTTATTCTTAGCAGCACTTTCCTCAAGCAAATACAAGGTCTGCCTGATCTTTTCCACCAGACCTGCAAAAAGCACTATATTTCCTGCAAGCAAACAAAAATCAATAACCTACATAAAATTCCATTGACAGAAGAGAATATAATCAAGAGAGATTATCCGACCTTGGAAATACAGACACAGCACTCATCTGAATGATATTATAGTCCCATATTAATTACCCAGAACAGCAGCTGTGCTCTGGTAATCAAACATATTTGGGAAAGTGCTCTGTAAGCACTCTTAGCTTTGCACACAGGAACTGATGGATGAATCTGTCTCCACAATAGAAATATCAGGTTGATTACTACTGCAACTAACTCTTTGCTGAAGGTTAAACTACCTTCCTTTCTGTAAAGAAGAAAAAAAAAATTAATAAATCCATATATTTCTTAAGCAACATAAAGTTGTAAGTTTAAGAATTTTTCTCTACTATTTTAAAACACCATGAAAGGGCAGACTGTCATCTCAGAGCAAGACCACAACTCTCATGCTAAGTTTTACTCAGGAGAAGATACGCAGTAAGAAAAGGTGAAAGCATTGGTATTCAGATTCCAATTATCTCAAATTTATCTCTTACCCAAGTCCAGATGAATAATTGTTTGATTTTTTTGTATACACAGGAAAAAAGGAAACTAATAATAATAATGATGATGATGATGATGATGATGATAATAATAATAATAATAATATCACTTCAAGAGTTTATTTTATAGGACATTATGCATCATATTTCCATAGTTTAATGTTGACTTGAGTAAAAGCTCACACTCATGATATGTCTCAAAACAAAGCTGTGTGCCACATGGAACAATGACTACATACACACACTTTTCTGTCACATATGGGATAACAGGTAACTCAGGATGGGACCACAGGACGTCTACAGTCCAACCTTGCCCATAGCACAGCCAGCTTTGAGCTAAGACCAGGTTTCTCAGGACCTTATCCAGCTGGTGTTTGACAATTCCAAGACTGATGATGGCAACAGCTTGTCCGGGCCCCAATGTCAGTGCTGGACTGTCCTTGCAGGAAAAATATTTCTTCCTTGTAGTCAGTTTTAATTTCCCGTTTGAGCATGTCTCAGCTGCCTCTAACCCCTCCTCCCACCACACACTACTGTGAGGGGCCTGGTGGCATCTCCCCCATCCCATGGGCTGCTGACATGAAAGCCATCCCTCCTCCCAGCTGAAGCAGCCCTGGTTCCCCAGCTGCTCCTGTATCCCTTGTGGCTTGCCGTCACTTCCCACCAGTATCATACCTGTATCAGGGACTCAAGGGAGGCAATACCCAGGTGGGTTCTGGGAGATGCTGAGCAAAGGGGATGGTTCTTATCCTACCCTGGCTCTCAAGATCATATCTGTCTCACACTGCCTCAGGCGCTGCTGACTCTTATTTTGATGTCTGGGCCTTGTCCCCAGCTACTTGTCCCCACCAGCCTGTATCATCATGAGGGGTATTTACATACATACTTCTTTTTTTTGCAATTAATTATTTCATTTATAAGAAGAATAACTGCTTCCTTTTATTATGCAAGGATGATAATAACAAATATTATTAATTATTAATAATCAATTATAACTATTAAGTAATTATAAATATTAATATACAATATCCATGTCTTTTGTGAAAAACAGCTATTCTTTTAACATACTTACACATTACTCCAAATAACACTAGGAATACAGAAACCTCTAACTAAATTTTCAAAGGCATCTCACCTCAAGTGGAAATCTTGGCTCACTCTCTGAGGAATTTCATAAAGCACCTCTGTTTTTCCTGACTTTAGCAATACACCAATGTTTCATGTGTACACATCTCAACAAGACATACCAACACAAGCTACGTCTCAAAAAACCAACATAAACTTTTAGCAAACAGATAATTTTGAGAAACATTTTTTTTTTCTTTAAAGAGCCCATATGGTAGGAAATTTCCGAGAACTTAACAACATATGCAACACCCAGTTTGACGGCGTTCTCCTCCTATATTATGTAACTCTCTATTCTGAACTGCAACCTGCTTGGGAAATCTCATTGCTTCTGCTGCCATGTGCTAAGTAAGCTCATCCAAAACAGCTTCAAATAAAAAAGCTGTGAAACTTACATTTCTTGCCAGTTAGCAAAAGCAGCATCTGGCAAGTGACATTAACATCCCACCACATGCACACATACACATATTGGTTCATAACAATGAGGCTAAAAAACTGTGAAAGTTACAGTTACTTACAGTAACTATAAAGCAGAAAAGCTGCATGCATAACATTGCTCTGCACACCAGAACCCACAACTCTTGTTAGCAGCAGACAGAGCTAGAATTACCAGCATTAAGAGCACTCAAAACACATTACACTTTTTTCCCCTTCCAATTCACATCTTATTCAAAGCTAAAATATACTCCTGAGCAAGAAACAACATTCAGTAATCTTCAATGCAGACAGTCCAGATCTCTTAAATACTTTAGCGCTCTGGAGACAGGGAATGCTTTGATTAGAAAAGGAACAGATCCTTCTCACCACCTAACATTGAAATCCTGCCTGCACAAGAAGTAGAGGCAATGCACGGATGGAAGCCATCCATTTGCTGCAGTGAAGTGCAACAATCAGACACACAAAACCGAAGACACTTTCAAAAATATATCTCAAATCCCAGATCATAATTGGTTGAGGAAGTAAAGCTGCCTGTTGTCACCATCAAAATTATTAAGGTTCCTAAGTAATAGTCCCATTAACAGCTAAATAAGGAGTTTTGGGATTTTCTTTCACTCTGGTGTCATTTTCTGACACATTGCCACTGGGTTTATTCCAGGGTACGAGGTCTTGCATCTTTAATTAGCAGGTGGATAATCTAAAACTTTGAATGCTGGAATCATTACTCTGGTATTCAAATCATGATTAAAATCAATCAAAATCAATTTTCAAAGGAGAATGAAAAACTTAAATAGTACATAAGCAGTGTCAGAGTATCACAGCAATTAAAATCAGTACTACAATGTGAAACTAACGTCAATCTCTGTTAGAAGTACAACTACAAAAAGTGAATCTATACCAAATCTAAGTTCATGGCTGTTTGTAATTTACTATTTTTTCTCCTCTGTGTAAAAGGGCCGAACTATCCCAGAGAACACAGTATAAAATGCTGGCTCCCCAGTGATGAATTCCAAATTCAAGTTATCTTTATCTTTACACTAGTGACATTTTTATAGCAATGAAGACTATCTTTTTGTCTCCTTTTGAACAAAGAAGGATTAGCTCTAACCTACCGAAAGGAAAAAAAGGAAAAAAATCAGCTCAGCAAGCCAAATACCCTTTCCATCCCCTTAAGAGTCCTTACTAGTGCAATATAAATAAATGTAGACAGAATTAAATTATATGATCCAGGGAACTGCAGGGCATGACTACCTTCAGGGTAAATAAGAAGGCCTCAAGCCTTATTTACAGAGTGACAATGCATATGTCCAAAAAATGCTTGGATTTTCCTTCTCTGGCTACACATAAAGACTTGATCAAACCTTTCTAGCTGTAAACATCTTACTCAGCTACATTCTAGGCCAGTGTTGCACAGTCTCGGTACAACTATCTTGTATACAAGCCAGACAGAGGATTGAATTGAATTCCCCCTCAATTTTCCCTCCTTAAAACACCAATTTTAAAAAAAACTTTACAGGAAGCAAAGTTTTCAAGTGACTGACACTCTAGCTTTTTGAATTCTTTTATGCAATCCATCCACAGGTTGTGCCAGGTACACAGAAGCATCTGGATGGTGTTGAGACCACCTTAAGAAAAGATGAAGGGTTTGCTAGAACGTGATAGAAGCCTTTTCAGCAAATACACAGTTTTAAGGAATACAAAGCTAAACAAAAGACAGTGAAGTCTCTAGTCTGTCAGCCTCATCAGCTTCTTCAGCTGAATCACAGAACACAGTCTCAACTCATGGAAATGGTACAGAAATAGTGCTGAAACCCAAATAACTTCTGTCACTCAATCAGCAAATGCATTTGTTCTGAGAAACTCAGTATTACCTGAAAATTTCAAGCTAAGGATATTTCCTTAGGAAAAGTAATCATGGTTCAGGCAGCATAGAATTAGAAGATCTGATCCTCCTTTAATTAATTTTATTTTACAAGTTCCGAAGGATCTGTACCTGAATTAAGGCCAAAAATTGAGATAGGTAGGATATAGAACTTGCTTGCCTTTCATGTACTTAAAAATGTACCACTGCCTGCCAACTTAAACACACAGTTACTGAAAACACTGGATTACACAAACCACAACCCCAACCCTCCACCCTATTTTTATACTAGGTAAAGAAAACACCTTAAAATAGACAGCTATTATTTAAATTTTTATTTTTATTAGACTTGCACTTTACTATGTGTCTTTTTGACAATGACTTTTCCAAGTCTTTCTCTGAGAAAGTCATTGTGAAAGACAATAGGTAGGATGTGGAAGTATTATTCAGAGTGGGGAAGTATGAGCCAGACAGAGAGATGACATAGCTAAAATTTCCAAGTATTTGGTCAGGAGTATGCAAGTTCTTACCAATCAGAAAAACTGAGCTAATACTTTCTATCTACAATACAATAAGCTTTTAACAGACTTGATATGTATCTGGACTATATTAGTGAGAAGAAGGTTTTAAGTATTAGCTAGTTTGTCTCTCATTACTTCTGAGCGACAGCAAGACATCAGGTATCTGCCTCCATTCACAAAAATTAAGTAAGCAAGAGCATGTAAGGGCTGTGGGCTAGCAAAAACTCATAAAGGAACTGTGAAATCCCACCAACAAAGGTATTTCATTTAAAGATTAGAGTCACAACTAAAGTTAAAAAAAAAAAAAAAAAGGAAGGCAAACCTTAGTGGTTTCAAACCACAGTATTCCTAGAATTAAATGCTACTTCAGCAGATTCAGTCTTCTAGGTATACTTGTGGATACATAGCTGTGGAAAAAAAACCTCACAAGAAACAAAAACTATGGCACAAAATAATAGATGCAAAGGAGGAGTAAGCAGGAACGCATAGATGTACATTACAGGAGATAACAATTAACTTTTTTCTCCTCCCTACACGGACAGCCTTCTACTCTATTTTCTGTTGCCATTTTAGCCCACATAGTAAGCCCAATCTCATCTCTAACCATCATCTTCTACTAATACTTGCAGATCACTTTACTACTTCTATTTCAAGGAGAAGCAGCTGATTCAGTCCACATTTAAAAAAGAAAATCAAACTGGACTACACAGTCCAGTTCACAAGTTTATAAAGGCTGGAAGGAAAAATGATCTGTCACTTGTATTTTCACACAGATTGACAGCTGTGTTACAGTGTCCTACCACACAGATAGCCCTCACAGTCATCTCCAAAACCATATGCAACAATGTCATACATTTACTTCCAAGCATTGTCCCGAGGGAAGAGGTAAAAAACTCTCGAGCACATCTTCCACTGCTACAACCTTTCTGAAATGCTGTGGCCACTTGTCAGCACTTAAACAGATGCACCACAAGGCAGGACACACCAGATTTGCACTAGCAGGAGTGGTCTGTGTGGCTAGACCAGCAGCTACCTGCACTTGACTGGCCTCACCAGACATGTCCGCCTGCTCCAGTCTCTCCAAACAAGTTTTCTCCTAGCTTGTAACACTAGCAATTTCTGTACCTTCCATGAATTTGAAAGCAAAATACAGCCTATGCTGCCCCCTAGAGCCAACGAGACATGGGTTACTCATCCAAACAGGGTGGACGGACATCAACATCACTCGTTTCTCTGTACTCAGGAAGATCTTGACTGAGACCTACATTTTTCAGCACAAGCCCATTCCTGTTACTGGAAACAGCTGCTCCAAGATGACTACACTTGAAATCTGTTCCCCAGACATAATTAAACCCCAATGAAGGCTGGCATTTCTCCCCATCTGCAGCTCACAACAGAACCTGAGGAATATCAGCAACTGAACTGTACACAACTCAGGGTACTCAGACATGCAGCTTGCTCAGAAATTACAGTCTGAGCAGGGAAATGGGAGTGATGCCTGGTTGCAGCCACTGGGGTCCCATCAGGTTAAGAAAAAAAAAAAAAAAATCTGTTGATGCTAATCAAGTTAACTAGATCCACACACTACTACCAGATCATGCAAATCAAAAGCAGATGCATTCTGTAAAAGGCACAACGCTTCCCATACAACTTGCCAGTATCTACCTGCTAAGGAAACTGACCAGAACACAGCTACACAGAAGAGTTTGGTAGAAAACAAGAAAATTGAGGAGAATCGCTCAAGCACACTTTTCACATCTCTATGCAGTATTTACAGCTAGAATCTCCACTCAGACCAGTACCAATCAGGACACACAGACAGCAGGTAAAAGGATATAGTGTAACAGCATTTAAAGATGGAGTCACAGGCAAAACAGAATATAAATTAAAAATTTTCTAAACACACATAATGTGGCAGTTGCCTGTTTTAAAAATTACTTGTATCCTGCCCCACAGTGCTTTTGTCTACTTTTGAAAGAGAACCAACACCCAAAAGAACTCAGGTGACTCACATTTCTGCAAAAGTATGTTATTTTTTCTTCTCTTACATAGCAATACTTAGATTTTAGTAGAAGTGTGTATTCCACTTAAAATATTTTATTACACCTTTTTAACATTATAAAATCCTTTCATATTATTAACACATCCAACCAGTTTAATTACAGTAGAGAAAAGTGGCAACTAAAATAGGTGATTCCAAGGTAAAACATATTTAACATGAATAAAATTAAAGGAAGAACAGAACAATCCTGAAATGCTTCAACACTTGAAGTACTTAAAGTATTTACCTATTCATTGGTTAGTATTTTTCTCCTTTTTGATTGCAGACAGTCTGACTATCAATGGCTCCTTTCACTTACCCTCATAAGTTATTATTAAGGCAACATATTTCAAAGGCATACATAACCCTTTCCCTACAGGAAACAGGAGCCCTATAATTATTTTGTTATGTTTTATTTTATAAAGGGAAGATACCTTGTAAATGTTCCATTAAACCTAGATAAGGGGAATTCTATAATTCCAGGGAATCATATATTTGAAATTATTCCATTTGGTATTTTTTTATTCCTTTTCAAGGAAGGACCATTCCTTCTATAACAGAATGTATTTCTTGTCTGAGATCCAGGCTTAACTGGTATTCTAGGCTCTACCCTTTGGTGGTATTTAACTCAAATTAAAATCCATGCCCTGGTCTCTGTTATTGTTAAGAATTAAGAGCTTGACTCAGCCAATATATCAAGCAACAATCAATTTATTATTTCACTATTTCAAATGGTAAAGTGTGAGCAAAGCAGTGTGCTGGGTATAGTGGAGGTTTCCCCTCCAACTGCACATCAGCTACAAATTTTTGCGCGTATTTATTGAACATCTTCATAATCATTTCTCAGCAGGTTTTTTTTAATGGTTTCCTTCTAGTTTCTATTTGTGAAGTCTAATTTGTATACTCCATTGTAATCAGTTCCTATAGGTGATGTCTAATTTCTATACCTTAAGGTTGTAAATTAGTAATGATGATGTCTAGCTTTCCTGTTGTCAGAAGCATACATCAGTGGTGGTGAAGTCCAGCCTCCTTTTTCAGGATTACGCATCCGTCACGGTGAGGTCCTACTTTCCTTTCTAGGATCATAAATCAATGAAGGTGATGTCCAGCTTTCTTATTTTAGGATGGTAAATCATTGAAAGTGACGTCCAGCTTTCCTCTTCAGGATGGTAAATCAGTGGAGGTGGTGTCTAGCTTCCCTTTTCAGGATTGTCCAGTTTTCCTTTCCAGGATCTTCAATTTTAGCTTGGGATAAGCTCATTTCCTCCTTTTATTTAGGTGATTACAACTCTTTTTATATATTCTAAAGCTGTAGTTTAAAACTTCTTGTTACAAAGCAGCTTAAAGCTTATTATAATTTTACTTTCAAAGCAAATAATTCTGCATTCTTCTATCCTACATGTTAAAGAAAACTTAAAACTTATATTGTGAAAACTTTAAAGCTCACATTATTCACTTATAAGCAAGCAAAATATTAAAGGTCTCTTTCAATGCTTTTTTTTTTCTTTCTCCTTTGTTTGTTTATTAAAACTCATTTTTATAACTGTCTCATGGCCTTGTTCCACACATTTTACAATTACAACTACACAGGCTATCTTTCTACCTGACATGAAACACAACCCCACATTTTACAGTTATCCACCGGGCAAAGCATTGGTCTGACCTCTCTTCCAATACCTGAGCTTTGCATACATGACATTATAAGAATGTACATGCTAATTTCCCTTTTCTTTTATATACAACAGCATCGTTTCATTTTTAGATTCTTAAATTCAAGACAAAAAGTACTGAGGATGTGATCTCTCTCATGCTTTAAACATGCTTTAAAATGAAGGTAGGAAATCACTAAATTAACTTTAAACATGGAACTAGATCTTAAAAGCAATGAAAATAAAGAAGAACTATATATTTCTCATAGCTTTGTAGGATGCCACAGGATTATTTTAAGATGACCACTTCACTACAGAATTCAAAACCATGCTTCAGATGAGTCAGGCACATGGCTACTGTCAGTATTAGGTTCCGTGAACTTCTCTGGACAAGTAAACTTTTAGCTTTATAGAAGTTGTACAACCCATGATGATCAGTAAATCCAATCTCCTAAAAAGCACAAACCATTATGATCTCCTGAGTTCTTGCTTGCTTGAACTTCACCATACACCATTTAGAATGCAATTTCCAAAGTTTGTCAACTCACAACATCCCATTATCCTACAGAGAACTTATATTAAACTACCATGCTAAAAGTATTAGACATTCAGTTCACTTTTTGAAATATTTACACAACATACTGTTCCTTACAGTCTTCTGAAACTCTGCCATAAGGGTTACTAAAAACTAGGAGTCCAAAATGCTCTTCTAGCCACACACCTCTAAACATGTTAAATTAGTCACCTGAATGGAACAACTTTTATACATAAACACAGCTGGTCAACAGTAGGATTTTCACACAACCAAGTTTCAAGACTTTAAGAAGTTCGGGCCAGTTTTCAAACTGCTGACAGTTACTTGTGCAGATTCTGAGCTCAAGTACACATCATCCAGCCTCTGGAACTAAAAGTGAATCACTACAAGCTGAATGTTTCAAAAATTTGATTAAAGCCATGATTAAAAAAAATTAAAATTAGTCCTGGGAAAACAGTGATGGATCTTTCAGGCCTATGAGCAGGGGTCTGGCTCTCCTGAAAGTCTCTGAACTTATAACTCTCATAAGTTCTAGTGGAAAAAAAAAAGTCTAAAAAACCAGAAACAGACAGGAAGGCAAGAAGCATGGAAAAAAATCTGCAGTTTTCAAGAGTGAATAGATTGTCTTATACACTTGTCACAGACAGTTTCTCAGAGTGGGTTTACCTATGTGTTTTAACTTGGATCTGAAGTACACTTTTGAATGCAATTTGTGATGGTCCCCATAGACTGTACTTCAGTGCACACGGTGGAGCAGACTTGAAAATCACATAATAGATTTCTTCCAAATAACCATCAGAATTGGCAAAAGAGAGTTTTTGAGCTAAGAAATGCATGCGAATAGCTGCAAAATAGATAAACGTAACATAACAGCAAAATCCTAGCAGAAAAAGAAATAACTGTAGTGGCAAAGAAACAGATACATTACTCAAAAACCCCCAAACATAGAATATCCCTTTCCTCTCCAAAGGTTCAAATAAAACCCAACCCAAGCCAACTCCATCCAAACAGGAAAAAAAAACCCAAAACAATAAAAAAAAACCAGTAAAACCACCTATATAATTCTTTGTACTATGTTATTTAGTTCTGCATAGTTTGAGAATCTAAGTAACAGTCATAGTTCAGCTAACCAAGCAAGCTGAGAAACCAAATACAGATTTATGTTACAGCTTATATGACTAACAGCATGCAAATAGTTAGAGGGCTCATCCAGGAAACCTGAATATTACACTGAAAAGAAAATTAAAAAATATCAGCAAACAGAGATGTTCAAGGTGCAACAAACAATAGCCAACAAGCTCAAAATCAATAATCCATACCTGCTGCAAAGAACTAAGTTACGAAAAAACATTGAATCAAAATAAGCAAGAGAGACTTTGTTGGCAGCCCACAACAGCAGAACAGCACCTGAGTGACTACAAAAGAGAGCAACCAAAGGCTGCTGAGCAGTAATGACATATCCCTTTGGCTCCCAGCCATGGCAAGTGCAGCCAAGTCCCATCCCCACACATTTCCCATGTCCCAGAGAGGCTGGTCTCTGTACCATCACAGTCCAGGTTTTCCCCACCTCAGACTTATTTCTGCATAATAGAAAATGCAGCTGTGGCTTTCTTCGCACTGTTTTGCCCAGACCAATCTGAATTCTGCAAAATAACAAGACTTAAAGAAACATGGAAACAACCTGTTCCTGTTCCCAACCATCTCCACCCCACAAAACTCTTTTGGTCATACACCAGGCAACTCCTCCTATGCATGTACATGTATGGGGGAAGATGGGTCCCTTCTGTGAGAGCTCAGCTGGCATCAGGGACAGCAGAAGTCCATACCCGGACCAGGACTTGCAGCACCAGCTGATGCTGGGGCTTTGCCAACCACAGATCTAAGCACTAGGATGACGGAATCGAAGGACCATCTGCAAGCACGTTAGCTTCCTAGATTTCCTACTAAGTTGGTGGGCTTGTTAAGTTTTTTCCAATAAATGACATTTTTTACCATTTTGGTCCCAAGGCCTCCATTTCTCCTGTCACCTCACCAAAAGACCCTGCCCAGAGTCACAAGCAGTTGCACTGGCCTCTTCTGCCAAACCCCAAAACTCCCAACTCTGCATCCCCTAACCAAAACCAAGGCTACCCAGAGCTCTTCAGCTGCACATTCCCATAACTGATTCTAGGCTCTAAGCTTCACAGTACAAACACTTGCCAAATACGAGTCATAATTCAAGAAGAAACTACCTCACTTTTCCCTCCTGAGCTACAGCTGCTCTATGTGGGGTGTATGTTGACATGGGGTGCAGTGCTCTACTCCAGGAAAAAGGAAGTGGAAGAGTCAGAAATGAATGAGTAAAGTTGAGCATGAGAAAAGGTGAGGGGGGAGAGCAAGGAGAGTGGCTTTACGTTTTGTCCTTGTTTCTCGCCAGGCAACTCTATTTTAATTGGCAATAAATTAATTTCTCCCAAATCAAATCTACTTTGCCCATGACAGCAAATGGAAATCCACCTCTTTATCTCAATTTACAAGCCTTTCCATCTTATTTTCTCCCCAGTATCCTATTGAGGAGGAGTGAGAGAGAGGCAGAAAGACAGCAGCCAGGCAAGGTCAATCTACCACAAGCTTAATAAAAGAAAATAATTCTTACAGAAACAGTACTGACATATATTCAACTCTCTTTAATTTAATGCAGATATGGGGAAAACCAACTTCACATGAGTAGATAAAAAGACAAACCTTACCCTGGGAAGGCTTGTAGCCATCTTTTTTCCCTTTGCCTCCTGGGCAGTGCCATCCTGTGGGAGACAGCGGGTGCCATTTTCCCTTCGTCTCCCTGTGGTAGGCACCATCTTGGAAGATCTATTTCCGCCACTTTGGGTTTCTCTTTGTTCTGGGGGAGTTTGTGAGATTTAACAATTCTGCATCTCATTACTATTTACTGTTATATTTTTGCCTGCTGCAGTTTTGCTTGTTAGTAAACTGCTGGTTTTTGACTCTAGTCAATTTATTCATATTTCTCCTCACTGGTGGAAATGGATTGATTGAAACTAAGGGGAGGTAACTCAGTTTGAAGTGAAATTGTCTTAAATCAAGAAAGACAGAAATGTTGTTGGTCTGCTCAATCCTACAATTGTCTTGGCACAGAAAGGCCCATTTTACACACCACTCTGCAGCAATAAAGCAAAAAAGCTTCTGAAATCACCTTGCCTGGCTTATTATACCACAATAACATCAGCCATTTAAATCCTCAAAATTCTTATGTACACTCTTGTCTATTTGGTGCTGTCTTAAATGTAAATGGAGAGCCCTTTACCTATACTTTCGTAGACTTTCATTTCTAATGACAGTTTCTGTCACTCAAACATTCAGAGTGACACCTTTCTACCCAATGCAGGACTATGAAATAGGCAAAACCATTATGCCTTCAATAAATAATATATTTAAAAATAGCATAGACAAGCCACCACAGACTCTTGTGGTTCTTGTAAGTTTCATGATCATAGCAATGGAGGATACTTTGCATTTTTAAAATAAAGTTTCTCTGGATTTTTTTTGATGCAGCAGAACATACATACTATGATCTATAATACTCCCAAAATGTTCTAGAGCTGTTCTGCTGTACTGTTACCTTCAGCTGACTTCGAGGATAAAGTGTTACCTAAATAGAATTACAAAAAGAAGTCTAATTCTACCAACAGAATTACAAAGAAATCCGAAGTTAGAATTAACTTCCAGAATTCAAAATCAGATAATTTTGAACCCACATTTATTTTATCCTTTCCTTCTATTAGATTTGCAATGTCTCATATTAGTTAAGGAAACTGCTGAACTGCAGGCATTACACTGTCCCAAAAATAGACACTATAGAGAATAAAATATAAGAATAGAATTATAATATAATGTAATATAATTATAAATATAATAATATATTTTATCTATTAATTAAATATTAAATAAGTATTCTATCATATCATATAGCAAATGTTTTATCATTTATTAAAATATTAATCCTTATATGTTACTCTTTTCATTTAATATATATTTATATTGTTTAAAGAATATAATACTATAACACTTACTACTTTTTACTGAATGGATTTTTAAAAAAATAAACTGTATTAACTGAGAATACCTGGCCGTATCACTGATAATATTACAGATATTATTTCTGTCCCAGGAGGACGACAATGATAAAACTAACAACTTAGCCCGATGTTAACATACTGTCTACTGAGTAAAAATTTCTTAACGTCCTCTGGAGCTAGGTAGAGAATTCCACATAAGTCCAAAATCCCAACTTTAGTTCTGCTTTTCTGGTCAGAAATACCAAACTATAAAAAATGCTAAGCTGATGTCCATATCTGATGAATTCAACAATGTCTCAGTTAAACTAAGTAATATATCTGACTTCTGTTGTAAAAATATCTCTTTTTTTTACAAACCAATTTACAGTTTGAAAAGGCTGGTTTATTAAGAATTATTTTCATGTAGGTTGTTACATTATACTTGCAGTGTCTTTTCATTAACACAATAAAGAGTCACTGGTGCAAGTTGCAAATGATTGATATATTCATGCAACTAACAATTTCCTTGACAAAACCCACATACTTATCAGTATCTTATATGTGGTATCTGGTACACTGAGGTTAAGTCGGTACACTAAGTTTACAGAAATAATGTTACCCACTTTGCAAGGGGAAATCAGCTTCTCCTTCAAATCTATTCCTAAACAGTTCAATGATTCTGCATTTCTTTAAATAACAAGAAGCAATATCTTGTGACTAGGCATTAAATCAGAAAAAGGAAAAGCAAGTAAGAAAACCAACCAACTAAAGCACTTCCTAAAAGCTTCAGTTGGTAAAAAACAGATTCTAGTACACCTCAGAGTGGCATGTCAGTAACTCTTGCTCCAAACAGACTGACAGATCCAGGTATAGGATTCTGTCCGCAAATGTATCACTACTACTCTGCAATTCAAGCAGATGGACAAAAAAACCCCACCAAAAACGACAGCAACCACCCAATTAGATCTACATCAGTAAAAACCTTTTTGTCCTATACTTGCATGCTGGTGATTTGTGGATTTACCAGAAACAAGCTTTTCTTGCTTATTAAAAAATTTATAAGCATCTGTACAGCAAGAAAACCAAGAGTTTCAGCTCTACATCTTTCACCAATATAACACAAAATTTCCTAGCAAATTGAACAGAAAGACTTCAGTAAGAAATGGATGGTATGTAAAGGAAATTACAAGAAGTGACTGCAAAGTACACTGTCTTACAAGGGCTTAGGCCCTAGCAAGGACTCATGACAGCCCACAGTTAAAGTGTGAAAAACAGGGTACCCTGCTGCTTTGGCACATGCTCCAGCACAGACTGTAAGAACTCTATCATGAGGAACTGGATCTAGGTAGAAATCTAAAACTCAAAAATTCTGTGCAAAAACTGAAAAATGTAAACTAAACCTAAGGACCCTAAGATAGTAATAATGCCTGAATTTTGGACTGCCAAGCCACCCACACTGAAGCATTCCTTTTGATAATACTGCATAAGGCTTATGTTGCCCTGTCTTGGTTTGAAAGACAGGTATCTGCTAAGGAGGGGCAGGACCTCCTTAGGAAATGTGGAATCCAAATCCCCTCCCTC